>CAEGAE010034881.1:0-12584 GCA_903067095.1 Girardinus metallicus | reverse complement strand
ATTTATATAATTACAATAATAAACCTTTACTGTGTAAAAGAAAACTTATGACAGTTGGTTTGTCATAAATAGAAAAGTGTAATACTGTTGAGCTTTTTTTTGTGTTGTGTAACAAACAAATACATGATAAAAATGAATTAAATTGAGTTGAATTGATAAATAACAGATTGTTTCATCATGCAAAATAGATTTTGGATTTCAAATTCAAGTAAGCTGCTTTATTTTGAGGCTTTTGTTAGGGCGGGTTATTTTTGACCCATAGGACAAGAGGAGTAAACAGAGTGTTAAGATCGCACGAGGGTTAAATAAAGTGCCATCTTTGTCAGTTTTTAAAAAACGCAGTTTGATTAATTGTTGCATAAATTACTGTTATAATGACTATTTTATTTTCTATTATTTTATTGCACTACACACAAGTTCATTCCCGTTGCTATATGTAAAAAAAAAAAAGTGTGTGGTACTGGGCCCCATAAGCTTTCTACCCTTTTACATTTCAGATGTCCCATGAGTATTTAAATTCAGCTGAGATGACTGATGACCGCAGCTGCAGCAGAAGCCACATCGACATGTCCTTCTTGGTTAAGACCATGTTACAGCCCTTTTGTAAAAGCAAAGATTTGGTAAATAAGTGCAGTGAAGCAGTGAAGATAAATTGTTCCCATCCACCAAAATCATTTATCTCTTCAGTCACTGATTTATTTAATTCTTTATCTACTAAAAGGGGCATTATAGCATTCAGATGACCCACTGTGCATTTTCACCATAATGATGCCTATTTACCTGGCCACTTGTGTCTTTACAACCATTCATTATTTGTGGGGACGTTAAGAGTGCAAACAGTTTACCTTTGCTTAAAGAATCAGTTTTATTGCATACAGAGAATTGTGACAAATTTAAAGGTGGTTCTTTATAAACCAACATTTTTAACCCTTTAACTCTTGTGAGGAATTGTAGAACAATTGTCTAACATATAGTCAGTGACAGTCAAGGAGTTGAAAGGAAAGTTCTGAATTTTAAGTGAGTCCATGTTAATGGGTTACAAGCAGTTAATGTTTTACCTATAGTTAATGATGTTCTTGGCCCATGCATTAGTATTAATCCTTTACCTCTAGTTTAAAGTGGGCCAAAGTGAACTTTTATTGTCTCAAACCAACTCCATTCTCAAAATGTTCCTCTGAGTAAACTATTACTGTATTAACCGCATGCATTTGAATGAACAGTTTATAAGCTAGTTTGGTTTTGAGTTCAAAACTGTGTATGTCTTTAAATTTAAAAAAAGGAACTGTGTTTTTTGAGACAAAATTATTATAATTTCTTTATGTTTAACAATGTAGACTATGCCAACTATTTGTTTCTTATGCATACATGCTCATCCACTACTCATCTAATGCTGCTTATCAGCCTTTTAGCTGCTTATGCCCTACAAATTAACATTTTATGGTGTGAAATTGTTTCCAGAAAGTATTTAACTAAGGACTCTGCTCTTCTTGACATTGGTACTAAACAGAAATCTCAGCTCATGACTGTACTTCAAGTTTTATAGGGATAGTTTGTCTGTGTTACACATCAGAGTCTATTACAGGTCTAATGGGGCATGACTGCATGAAACTTCTGAAAAAGTTGGGACTCTGTGCAGCTCCAGAGGGAACATGGAGTTGGAAAACGACTGCAGACCGCTGCAGCGCTCTCCTCATCTCTGCTCGAGGCTTGCAGCTCCAGGCTACACATTGGCATACAGCTACAAGCATAACAAACCTCAAATCTCTCAAGTGTGCTTGGTGGAGTTGCATTATGGGTAATTTAAATGTCTCTCATTTTGGGGGATCAGTTTGTAACCCTTTTTTCTCTAACAGGAAAGATTAAACAGTTTTTTTCACATATTACTATGAAAGTTCTGCCAGTTGTTAGATTATTTATAATACAGCGCAAGCTTTCGGGAATTTTGTGCTTACAGAGTTTTAATTACTATTGGTAGCAGAAATGTAAACATCTGATAAAATGAGGTTCCATATCCTAGCTGTATTTTGTTAAAAAAAAATAGATATATTTTTTTCCTTTTTACAGATGGTACTTGGAGTATCTTGTTTTATCTCTCCATAAATTAAAAAATAAAGTCAGAAGCTAGATAAATGTATTTTCCACGTTTTAGGGGTGAAATGTAAAAAAAAAAAACAAAAAAAACCCAAAAAAAAACATAAATGTTATATGAACAAACTCCTCTGTGAGAACTCACAGAGTATAAAGCAGAATAAAACTGAAGCTCTAACAAACTGGTGTTTGTAGAGGCAACTGGAGTGGAGATTTCTGGGTCGGTGTAAGTTGTGCTTTATTTCTGCTTTATCCTGTTTAGGGTCTCTAGCACAACCATATCCAGCATAGACCTTATATGTAAAATGAATACATGATTTGCCTTATTTCCAATAGGCTTATCTAAAATAAACACCACTATAATACATTGAGCTTTCTTTCATGTCTCCAAATTCATAAACCTTTGTTTAAAAAGTAATTGGAGTAAAAATATATAAAAAAAAAATAACTCAAAAGATGTCAGAAGAACAGTTGTAAGTGTTAAGAAAAAATAAATTAAAGATGATTTCTACATATATTTTGAAACTAAATTTGTCATGCAGTAATTGGGTTTAGCCATTATGGTTTGAGAAAGATCACATTTAAGCAAATTTTGTCCAGCTAGCTCTAATGCCTTTTGGGAACTCCTTTATCCCCCAAAAAGTGTTAAATCAATTTAATCTGAAAAAAAAAAACTTTGGACCACTGAGGAATAGTGCAGTCCCTTTTCTCCTTAATAATTCGGTGACTCTGTTGTTGAGTAGTCCTGGTTTATGAGTTGCTTAACACAAGGAATTGATTGAACTATTGTAATCAGTGTCCTGGATTTTCTGTGTGGTGATTCTGGAAACACTGGTTTCAGCTGTAGTTCAAACCTTTTCAATCTACCTCTATATGAACTAGGCCATACATGTAGATTTTACCAATGGAAGATATATTTTTTATTTTGCCTGGGGCATACAAGTATGTTTTTAAAGATCTTTTTGTTGTGTTTTTTTCTTATGAAAGGAAATACCAAGGAATAGTTTAAATTGAGATGTCAGTATATCCAAGCACTATGAAAAATACCGAAGGTAAAGTTGGATTATATATTGGGCTTTCAACTTTTGTATTAAATGCCTTCAAATTCTGTATTTAAATAGCTATTTTCTAGGGAAGAAAAATCTACATATTCATGAATTCCAAAGTAAAACTATTATATATGCTCCTTTCAGTCTGGAACCTGAAGTAAAGTTATCTTTGCTCAACAACTGCAAAACACTGTCTGTGGCACTTGCTCTTTATCAGGTATGCTTCATAAAAAATTCAAAACACTTTCCCAGGCAGTTGTAGCCTGCGGCTCTCAAGGTTTGTCTTTGTAACAATTTGATAATACTGGTCACACTGCATCGAGTGTCCTTGAGCACTAACAAGGGTGAGATATTTGTTTCCTTAGTCCATACAGACACAAAGGAGAGAAAAGAAAACATCCTGGTACCAGAGTGTCTCAGCGACTGTTTTTAGTGACAAGGTTGACAATTCTCAGTGTACATTATTAAATATTACCTTTGAGAGAAGCTAATGCACAATGGTGTGTGGCATTTGTTAACAGTGAGGGTTGAAAGTATGGAATTACAACAACAGACATATTTAGTATAATCATCTGCCATCCGGGAAGCAGAGGAGATGATGCATACTGTCATCACATGATGCAATAAAATGTTACATGGCATTTTAATGAACATGTTTAATATGTAAAATGTTCTCTTTTGTAGTCTGCTCATTAAGATTCCCTCACATTGCAACACAACTGAACAGTGTTTAAATAAATTAGCCCATTAAGTTAAGTATATAATGTTTAGTATAGTTCTTTGAAAAAAATATTCATACCCCATCAAACTTTTTCACATTGCGGGTTTCAACCACAAATTTAATTTTATTGTAATGAGATGTTATGTTGATACACCAACAAAAAGTAGCAGATATTTGTGAAGATGAAAGATGCAAGAGTCAAGAAGTCAAACTGCAGAGATCCATAGCTAAGGTGTTGATCTGGCCAGATGAAATCACAATTTAAAGTTTTGACTTATGTGCAAAATGCAATGTGTGACAGACAAATAACTCTGCACATCAACTTGACCACACAGTTTCATGCTGTGGGGAAGTCTTTATCAGCAAGGAAAGGAAAAGAGATGAATGCTGATCGGAGCATTTAAAAAAACAACACACCTGTTAGAGACTAAAAAATACTGAAGACTGGAGTAGAGATTTACCTTTTGCAAGAGCATTAAACCTAAACACAATCAAAGCTACAATGGGATAGTTTAGATCAAAGCATATTTACATGTTAGAGGAGTCCAGTGCAAGTTTAGACTTAAACCCAATTGGGAGCCTGTGCAAAGACATTAAAATTGGTTTTCACAGATTTCCATCCAATCTAACTGAGCTTTGGGTATTTGCAGACAAACAAAGCTTGTAGAGACATACCCCAAAATGCTTACACCTGTATCTGCGGGTAATAAAGATGGTTCTCAGAAGTATTGATCATGGGTAAAAGTTCAAAAAGTATGAGTCTTTTTAGGAGGCATTGCATGCATATCTGCATATCTAACAGGTTAGTTTGGGGGTATAAAAATAATAATACAAAGTGTAATTTGTTTAAAAGAACAAAACAATGATAGTATTTTACATTATAAAATGCATTTAACATTTTACTCATTTTATTCAGTAATATTTCCAAAATCCACTTGACTCTAGTAGCTAATTTTTTTACTCAACCACATTACAGCTCTATCAGTCTTTTTAATTGTTCACCTCTGGCTTTTATGTTTTTCTAAAATGCTTTATGTAAGTCTTAACAGCCAAATCACTTTTTGTTCTGCAATTAGCTCTGCTCATCCATTCCACAATTGTAAAGTTGAACTAGAACGGCCAGTATCATTTTATTAATGTCAGCAGAGTAAGTAAAACTCTTGGGTGAGCAAACTGTGTGATAAAATCTTTATTTCATAGCTACTCTTGTAATTGTCTCCATCATACTGTTTAAAATCTAGGTTCCCGGCTGCTGCGTTCACACCTTTCTATAACACCTCCATATTTCTTTCCCCACACCACCAGTGTATCACATAGCTTAAAGAGTTGAAATTTTTCTGGTTTATTTAATATTTCACCAACTGCAGATTGATCATGGTGATCAGAAACAGCTCAGCATTTGAAGAAGATGAAGTACCAAATAAAAAATTCACAAGAAGGGAAAAATTACACACTTTGATTTCAACTGTGCTGGACTGCTCCATCTTGTAGTAACTTTCTACCACACAGATAAGCTCATAAAGTATAAACAGTGGTGCCAAATTTAAAATGACATGATGCAAATCAAGTCTAATGGACTGATGCTCATTAGTTTTTACTCGGGCCTTTGGAATTGTCTGTGCTCTAAACCGCATGTGTATGTGAAAATAACTAATGATGGTCTTAGAAAGCAAAATGGTTTAGAGAAGGTTTAGTCTTTGTATTAGTCCTCCTTACCACCATAACTGAAGTTTGTTGCAGTGTAAAGATGTGTGATAAACTTGGATTAAATCTGTTAAATTCTCAGAGCTGACAAAAATAATTCTGTTTGCTGCACTAACCAATCACTAAAGTTAATCTCATGCTGCTGTGGTGAAATCTGTGTGCTGGGAAGAAGCTGTACCGAGTGTATGATGTTAAAACCTAACCAAAACTAGGGTTAGAATTAAAGACAAAAATGTCCAAACATGAAGTCAGACTAAAATAATAATAAAAAACTCTTCTGTAACCCCATAAACATTTCATTAATCTCATAGAATAAGATAATCTCTCTCTAAAGAGATTGTCTTTGGTCTTATTTCTCTATTGTGGAAGAAAGGCTTTTTAGCTAAAGCAGATTTTTTTAATTTTATTTTTAGCTTGAGACAATCTGGCAGTCTGCACAACATGGATTCAGATGCACGCACAGCCTAAGCAGCTGCAGTGAGATTGAGATAAACAACTTGCATACCAACAATTTAATAGCAATTGAAAAAATATAGTGAATTGAAATTAACTAAAAATATGCACAGATTGTCTTTTGGGTAATTGTTTACATGATAAATAGAGTATTGTTTATATACAGGTACATACAACTGTAACAATAAAGATACACATTAGTACAACATTCATAGATGACTCATTGTTTACACAGCAATGACAATGTTGCAATATGTGACACTTGAGGAGCAGTTAATATCAGTTTGTAATAGAAATTGATTTAATTCTTATGCCTTGTATACTCCATTTAACCATTATCTCTACTTATCTTTGGGAGGCCTGGAACATGTTGCTGGTCAGAAGACAAACAACCAGGCTGTCATTTACCAATACCTAGTGCCAATTTAGAGTGACCAATTGACACTGTGTTTATGGATGAAGGGAAAATTTTGCAGCACCCAGAAAAAATTCACACATGCAGGTGAATATTTAAATAGAAAGACTGCAGCAATGATCTGAACCTAGGGTTTCTTGCTGAAATTCAAGAAAGCCGTAAACACTTCCACCTAAAAGAAGTTAACTTTTGTAAATTACCTTCTTTGGAAATTAACGTTTTTGGAAATAGAGTTCTACTATTTAATTTGACACATTTAGTCATGAAAAAAAAAAAAATCTTGCATTTAAAAAAAAATTAATAAATAAATAAAATTAATTAATTAAACTGAATTATTTTGACACAAGAAGAAGTTTGGCTTAAGCCAAAGAGAGCAATCCCACGAAAACAACTACGTACCAACTGAAGCTTCTACACTTTTTATGGTTTCGGAAAATTTTGTTGCTTCAAGATCTGGCCATATTATAATCAGCCATAAATTGTGGCGTGTTCAAAAGCCTGTTTGAGAAAACACATTAAATAAAGTTAAGCTGAAGCAGAACTAAGTCCTGCAACATGACAATGATCCAAAATAAACTAGTATATCAAAAGTAGAACAGCTGCAAAACCCCTCCTCCCCCCAAAAAACAAAGTAATTTTCTGGGCAGAGTTCATGCCCAGATTTTGATCTCATTGAGATATTGTGTTTGTACATTTAAACACCCATAAATATCTCACATCTAAAAGTGAGGAGCAACGCAAACGTTTCTCAGACTCAGACCAAAATCTAGGTTGTCCTAATTTTTCCCCGGTTAATAAACTGAGAGATTAATAAAAGTTATATGTTAACCTTTCATAATAAAAAATCTGAATGGAGTTTCCTATTCTTTTTTTGTGATTTTTTTTCATTATAGAAATCCAAACCCTGGGTGAAAACACATAAGGTTATAAAACTATAACAAATGCAGAGTATTTCATAGAATCATTTTTTAAACTGTGTTCTTTCTAAATCCAAAAGTCTAGTCTTTTTTGTGCTTATTTTGGACTTTTAACAACCCTATGTCCCCTGCTGATTCTTTACTATCATTTGTATCCTATTGAATTTATATATTCATATTTTAAATATAAGAAAGTACGTAGACAGTATAAGTTTATACAGCACGTTGTCATTGCTTAAGGTAATTTACACTGTCAGACAAATGGCTGCCAAATTTCTGGCATTCAAATAATGCACTGAATTACCAGTATCACTTTGAAATAAACTCCTACACTGAAATACCCCTATCTCATTTCACCTTATCACAGCCAGACTCAGTTTCCATTCTCAGCAACAGAATGTCTTTAAAAGTTGGGTCAAAATGTCTAGTTAGCGTAGGTGTTTTTTCCTTTATCAAACAATATCTATTTATCTGCTAAAAATGCATTGCCAAAAGAAAATCAATGCTGCTGAGAGCAGTTGTAAGGAGTTGATCACCTTACGTCAAGCTTTGCTCCAAATCAATGAGTTTGATGTTGGTTCAGTTGCTGGGAACGATTGACTGGGGGAGATGTAATTGGTCTCATTTGACACTGTAGCAAGTTGAACTCTAAGAGGTGGACTGAGAAACTGCAGTACAGGATGCAGAGTGGATCATGTGTGCACTCTTTTCTCTGGGAGAAGAACATAATCTTTCCCTGAAGTAAAGCGCAGAGTGGATGCACTTACACACATCAATGTTTTTGTTTTTTTCCCTTTCTAATTATGTCAAGGTAAAGGGAAAAGGTGAAATGTTTCCAGAATAAAAAGCAAAAAACGTTAAAACATGTCATTTAAAGATTTTTATATAAACAAAAAATAAAGGTAGATTTTTTTCCAGAATTTTTTTCTTTTACATAGTGTCATTAATTTTTGGAGATGCTTGTCTCATTTCCTATTAAAAACAAACTTCCTTTTGAATTAAAATATTTCCACTAGGAATATAAATATATTTTTTAAATTGTTATACATGTCATCTTGAAAATGGGGAAACTAGGTGGTATAAAGAGCATTTGGCAATTTTTGTGATTTAATTGCTGCTGCAATAGATTAAGTTTTTACAAAAGTCATTGTGTCCTTGCTTTTAATCTTTTTAAATGAACATCCTAACTCTGCATTTTCAAAGGTCAATGAGATAAATACTGGTATTCTGAAAGGACAAAGTAATCATTGTGTATACAGTAACTAGTGGTTGAATAATGCAAATTTGAACCTTTTTGAGACAATTGTGCTGGACATTAAAAATGTGAAGGATCTCTACTTTTCTTGTGCTTAATTTATCTAACAAAGACAAAGTCAAAACACAGCATAGTTGTGGTGGATTATGAAACAAAAGCTGAGATGCAATTAACCTCTGGCACCAACATTTGATAAAGTTTTCAGCATTTATAAACATAAATTGATAAATAACCAGGTTTTTTCTAATGACATGAAGTGATAAAGCAGCAAAGATACTTTTAAACTTAATCATTTGTTTGCTTCATATGTTAAATTATTTTATCTAAGAAAGCCTCATATGTGTGTGCAGTAATCACGTCATACTGCCGACTAATTTTCTCTTCAGATGTTTTTCTTCTTTTACTTTGTGAACAAACTGAGTACCCTGATCCTTGCAAGAGTTGCCCTGGAATGTCTCCATTTTTTGTGCTTTGAGTGCAAATCGTACAATGGCTCTGGTAATTTTCTTTCTAATTCCCTGTGTCCTCAGGCAAAGGTTGTTTGTACGTGCACAGCCACCTCTCTCACTCATCTCTCTCTGATAGTGGTTGTCTCTCGTTCCGACACAAAAGTCACTCCTCTACCTCCCTCTCTGAGCACATATCCAGCTAATTAAACAAAGCACACAATTTGATTAAACAAGTAAATTGTGCTAGTCTGTGTTTGCGATAATTAGGATAACCCAGAGTTTCCCCAAGAACATTAACCATGATGGATGTTTCATTCCTGACTCAGAATAGCTGGGCTTCGGTGGCACACAACTTGTGACAAGAAAGAAAGGGGCTCGAGATGGAATCAGTTTAATAATCTAAGGCTCAGACGGCCTAGTGATCCCATTTAGTAGACATTGGGATTCTAAACAATGTCTGCAACAAGGGCCAGAATCATTGAGAGGCTTTCAACCTTCGCTGATTTCAAATAGATCCTCGAGAATTTGTCTCAATCACATACTAATGTGTGCTAGGTTTGGTATAGGTAGAAATGTTAGCAATTTCAAGGCTTGTCTGAGTCTCGTCTGAACCTACATACATGATTGATGTGAATACTACAAGTTAGTGTGTAAAATCTAATATTTTTAGAAGATCTATTTTCAAAATATTTTGCAAGAAATACTCAATGATCCAGAATCCAATAATAAATGTTTTTGATTAACTGCTCAAAATCCATATGGACCCTTGTGCATATAGGATTTTAAATTAGATTTTAAAGTATATCTATTATTTACAGAATCATAGAAGTATAAAACCTCTTATAACTCAAATCTATAACTAAAAGCTAATTTAAACCATTTCCCCCCTCCTTTAGGAGCAGGAAATTGGCTGGACATCATTTTTTGGACACCAGACATTATGTTTTAGACCTTTAGGTTTTGTTTACAGTGATGTTAATTTTTCACCTCTTAAAGCTGCGACAATCTCACTTCACTTCAGTCATGAATGATAAATCTTGCACTTCCTTCATACTGTTTTTCTTTTCAAGTGATGCTATTAAATTTAAACATGCAGAAGCTTTGGACAAGAGCCCAAACAGAGAGTCCAACCGATAAACACAACACATAAATTAAGAACAGTTAACGACAGTTAATTAAAAACATTAAAAACTTCAAGCTAAAACAATGCTTTGTGAAATAACTTTTAAAATTAAATGTAAATTTGGTAACTTAACTCATTAATTTGAATAATTAATTACATGTAACTTAATCACACTTTTCTTGCTTAATTTCTGGCACACCCTGATGCACACAGTCCAGCCAGTGCAGTGACAAGATTATCCAGATTCAATGAGCAACAAAAAAGTTAAAATAAACATTGAAAGACTGGATTACTTGGCTTTATGGTCTGGAACTTGTTGTGGAAATTTTCCTTTAACAAAGAGTGAGGAAAAACTATTTAAAGAACCAGAGAAAGAATTTATTCTTAATCAGTATTTATTCGAAGGCTTAACAGCGTTCGAAGTCTCTGTTCACTGATCGCAGTCAGGAGAAAGAACCCCGAGCAGAACACAGCTTACATTTTTATAGGGACAGGTTCATTCCGATTGCATAGTTTGATAATCTACTTGGTTACAGAACAGACAGCAGACTAGACAGCAGGCACACGTGTCTTCTTCACTTGGAGCAAGGAGAACTACAGGAACAATTCAGTGACTACACTGTAATGTTAAGGCCAGAGAACCTGCTTCAGAAGTCTCTATCATGAGCTAATGCATCACACAAGGATCTTAATACTGCTATAAATTATGCAATGATTCAGCTAATAATCATGGTGACCTTAAATTTTCCCACTACAAACTTTATTATTTTTAGTCCATAAATCATTTTCTGCCTGGCTATGTCCAAATTCTGCGTCAGAGCTAACACCACAGTACTCTATGGTATTTTTTCAAAGCCAAACATGTTGTTAGCATGTTTGGCTAGGTTAACTACAAAAAGCACTGGTACAGGCAAGTTCATGTACAAATAAAACCAGAGGTTTACATGCACCGAATTTAAAAAAGACATGCACTTTATTTTCTTGCTGTATGAAGTTAAATTAGATCAAACTTGCCTTGTTTTAGGTCAGTTATAGTTATCCAAATCATGTATATTTGCTTTCATCTGTATTTATTTATCAGTTTTGTTCTCAAGCAACTTTTATTTTAATTGGAAAAGTTTGTGTTTTGTGTCAAACATGATTTGACAAAAAATGTGAATTGTCAAGATTATTCAATGATTTTTTTCAATATTGTCCACCTCTAAAAGAAAAAAAAGAAATACTTTTTTAAAAATGTTGCAAGATAATTCTGAAAAAAAAAAAACATATTGAAGATCAGGCTTGAATAAACCACAAAAACTCCTACTAAAAACATGTCAGTTTTTATTAATCAGCAACTGAATGAAGTGCTGCATAATTAATAGAAAAATCACATAATTTTGATTTAAAAAATAGCTACATTATTTTTTATAATTTCAGTTTTGTGTTTACTGTCTCTCTTTTTTTTTATTGGCCAAAGTCTTAATGAACACAAAATAACAGCAGGCTAGCTATAAATATGGACAGTCACACCGGAACATGGACCTCAGACTTTTTTTTTTTTTTTCATCTCCTAGCCATCTCACAAAGTGCATAAAAATACATCCTGCAAGAGAATGAGGAAAGCTGGTGAGGGCGGTGGGGGTGGTGAGGGACAGGGGAGGGGACAAGCAAGACCTGATTAAAGACTGTCTTTGTTATGTAATTAGCTCGAAGAGAAGAAGGCCCCTCTGCTGCAAGGATGTAGAGCAGCTGGCCTGAGGTTGTCTAATTGCCTGTTCGGATCCTTTCCAGGCTTCATCCTCTGGAGCTCACACTCGTAATGGCACAGATGTTTACAGCTGCTTACCGCGGAGAAGGCTACATGGTAACCGCTGACTCTTTCTCATGTTGTGATCCGGTGACACCACTCTCTCCTGGGACATTCTCACACAGAGAATATATGAATGGGCTCAGCTGCTACAGAAAGGACAACTAGTTATTTTTATGACAAATAAGAACAGCATCGTGAGTTCATTCTAAAATCAAAGGATTCAGATTTTAAATTTATAAATTTTTAATCTAATTTTGAAATGCTTTTACTTTGTTGCAGCTTTTGATTTCAATGTTGACTTCAAGTGTTATTGACTCTTCAGCCTCTTTGAAGCTGCATTGCACACTGAAGGTTTGTATTCATTTTTTCAAAAGGTGTCTGCTCTTGGGAAAGCTATTTGCTATTTTTCCAAGCATGCAGACGAAGCTGAGCAGCTTCTGTCTTCATTGAGGAATATTAAACCACATTATTGTAGGACTTCAAACAATTTTAAAAGGCAAATTTTCAGGGTCATCTTTTTTTTACCTTTCACATTTTAAAAAAATTGCTGCTACGATTTTGGTTGATGTAGTATCTACCTGAATCAAACTATTGTAAATATATATATATATATATATA
>CAEGAE010034861.1:0-30393 GCA_903067095.1 Girardinus metallicus | reverse complement strand
TTCATACCTTAGTGACAGCCACGCCCACCTTGACACACCCACCACCCAAGTGTCAAACCGTGTGCTCTTGTCACCAACATAATTATTCATTTCATTATTATGGCTCTTACAAACATTTAAACCAGAATATGGCAGTTCAGTCTGAGCTGTTATTGAAAAGAAGTTGTTTGTCCTCAAAGACTTCTTCATTAAAAGAAAAATCCCATTTCAATGTGTTGGGGTGGCATGCAAACAAAACCCCACACCTAAAACAATAGCTCACACCTAAAAATAGAAGTATGCTTGGAAGCCACATTTGCATTGTCTTACTCTGGAATCATGAAAGGGTTTCAGTGAAATAATAAGATGTTGCTCCCTAACAGAGGCTGTGCTGAGAGAGATGCATTTCAGCAATCGCTCTTCTGCCAGTATCAGTCTGCTCGCCACCTCTGATGCCAGGAAGTGCCCTGCGGTCTTTCTGAAACATCAGCACTCGCAGCCCTGTTTCTTCTCCTGATCTTTGTTCGCTTGAAATCAAGATCGGAGGACGCATGCCACCGAGCATGCATCCTGAGGTACACAACAATCTCGTGGCTGAGGTGAAAGCCATGTCAAAAGTGTCAGCCTGTTGGTTCGGTGGAAACATCAGTTGTGTCACGCTACGTGCACCACCCACTCACACTTGTGGTAGGAAAAAAGTTCAGTCGGGAGTGATGAGAAGGAAGAAGGAGGGAGCAGAGAACCTTTTGTTCTTTTAATGTCAGACACACAGAAACATAGAGATGTTGTGTCATCTACTGGAGGAACGGCAGAATGCAGCAGCTGTGACGAATGTGCCACATTATTTTTGCAGTACTTTTTTCGAGCACTGGGTGGCAGTACATACTAAAATACATCTGTATCTCAACGTTCTTTGAAAGGAATAAACAAATACAAGTCTTGCAGAAAGTCTTCATAACCTTTCGGCCTTTTTGTGAAGTTACAAACTGTAATGTAAAGTTGTGCATAATTTTGAATTAGAAATAAATTAAAAATACACCCCTAAAAAAATGCTACCAACCAACATTCAGATTTCCCTAATTAGTAAACCCTACTCAGGAGTAATTAATTTTTCATATAAAATCGGCTGTTCTGTGAAGTTCTTAGGTTTGTAAGGGGACTTTGATGAACATTGGCATACATGCAAAACACTGTGTGGTGGAAAACAAACTCTGCAAATCACCCTGGTCAAATCCTCCCTGTTCTTATTGTGATACACAACGATTTTCAGCATTGGCTGAACTTCAACAAAATGTTTAAGATCAGTGGCTTACAAATATTTTGTAACCCAAGTAGCTAAAGAACTAAAATAAATTTAGTTCACAGCACAAATAATTTTATTTTCTGTTTTTTCTGCTCATCAATAAAGTAAAGTAGCTGAAACATAAAGGGATATTTTTTTCTAGTCCAATGTTTCTTTGACTAAAGAAAAAAAAATTTTATTCTCAGCAACAAGAACAGGATACACTTATAGCCCTCTCTCCTTTTTCAAAAGTGCTTGCTGCATTTACCCACATTTTATTCTAAGCCTTTAGAATAAAAGTTACATGATTTTTGTTATCAAGCCTCCTAAAAAAGTAAGATGAAAAAAAAATTGTGCTAAAGATTAACTAAAATGCTTGAATGTGTTTTACATAACATTTACGATTTTTGGAAGATTTAAATTTTTCTGTGAAAACCTCCTGTAAAAATCTCTTTGAGCGTCAGTGCTGACAGGTAAAATTTGCAGCATTCTTGAACTGCGGTCACTGGCCACAGAAAATAATTTTGAGAGCTGTAAATGGCCCACAGGCTTCATGTTAAATATGCCTGCCTTAGATCTGGCTTAGATACCGAGGTAGCTGTAGCTCAGTTGGTAAAGTATTTGCCTTATAATTAGAAAGTCGTGGGTCCAATTTCAGCTTACCCCTTCAAATGTCAATGTGTGGGCAAAACATTTAATCCCAGGTTGCTTACTGATCTGTGTATCACTGTATGAATGTGAGTGGCTGAACATGGCTCTAGTGTAAAGCACTTTGAGAGGTCAGTATGACTAGAAAATCCCTATAAATTTAATGAATTTCTTTTATTACCAAAGGATAAATATGTGTTAGGTTAGGATGGCCTAGTGAAAGCTCAAACCAATTGGCAAGACTTGAAAATTTCTGTTCACACACACTCCATTCAATCTGACTGAACTTGGCTCTTAAGTCATTTAAAATATTGCAGCAGTTTTGCAGAGTCTGGCGAATTAATTGTTTTTCCCTCCATGCACAATATCCCATTGATAGGTCATTATCACTGTTAATCTGCCAAGTGACCTAGTGAATTCAGTTTCTTTTTCTTTTTTTTTTTTTTCTTTTTTTATGACTCCAGCTTTGCTTCTGGCTACAGCGTTGCAAATGCATCATGCGTAAACCCAGATTTTAAAAGACAATAGAAAAGAAAAGGAGGCTTATTCACTGTTTGTGTCATATTTGTGGGTTTTCCCGAACTAGTAACAACTTGTTGCTTTTTTTCCACTTTTCAAAGAGTTTAGTGGAAATCTGTAAGCGATTTGTTTTCAGCCAACTCTAAACAGACTGTCGCACTGTTACCCAACCCACATGAGCATGTTGAGTCAAGTCAGCTCGACTGGAGTCTTTAGTCATGGATACTGTCATTGGATTTCCTAACATTTGCACCATATGAATAATGACACCATCACCTGTTGAGCACGAGATTTCAGGTGTTGTACAATCAAGAAAGCATATGAAGACATTGACAAAAGGTGGAACATGTGGCAATTTTTAAAAAGAAACTAAGTTGGAATAAGTTCACTGCTCTGTTTTGTAGATATAACGATATATGTGTGATCTTCGTAAAATAAGTGGCAATGTTTTGTTTTAACTCTTAGAGTAAATAAAAAAAAAAAAAATCAAGAATTTAAACACAGAAAACACCTGAAAGGTGAGATGAAACATATTGTGGAGCAACACAAAACAACGGGTTCTGGATAGACTTCATGGGATTTATGATGAAAAATCTTGAAAGTCAGGTTGTAAAGGAGAGTCCATGGCGGTTAGAGAACAGCTTGGATGGGCAAAGTCAGAGAATTGAGCAATGTGTTGGAATCTGTTGGGCGAGGCTCTGGAGTGGCAGAGAGTTCACTTGGAAAAGGATAGAAGGAAGGATAACCTGGGAACTTTGCACAAGTGTGTTGACTGAATGAACCAGAAGAGATATAGAAGACCACCAGATGCATCATGGGTCCCTAACCAATAGTTCATGTAGGAGATAGAAGCATAAAAAATGTATTATCCTGATAGGAATCATATCAAAACATCCATCAGAATTACATTCTGAAGAAGAATGTAATTTTAAGTTAAAACATTTTTCAATAAAGGGTTGCCAATTCAAACTTCCAGACTTTGATTCTCAGATTGCCTTTTGTTTTTTTCAAAATAACAAAAGCCTTTTTCCCTTTGTTTTCTGGCATCTGGACTGACTACAAACAGATCCATTTCAGAATGTGCAGCACTTCAACTTGTCAAATGTGGGCAGTGTTATACTGCTCCAAATGGTGAAATTTGGTTTAATTCAGTTTATTTACACAACACCAGTTCACAACGAATGTCATTCCAAGGCAATTAATATACAGAAAGATGTAATTATCAATCTATTCACATGACTGGAGTTAGTTTCATACAGTCAGCAACAACCACATTTAGTTAAGTTTTTTGTACTTTTATTCAATCTCTACTTTTACCAGGGGAGTTCCCTTTAAGTTTATATTCACCTTTGCAAGGCTGCACGGTGGTACAGTTGGTAAGACTGTTGATTTGTAGCAAGAAATGTCCTGGTTTCAGATCCTAGCATGGGATCTTTCTGCATGGAAACTGTATGCTTTCCCTCTTCGTGCCTGAACTGTCTCCAGGCACACCGACTTCCTCCCACAGTCCCAAACACATGACCGTTAAGCTAATTGAACACCCCAACTTGCGCTTAGGTATGTGTGTGAGCATGTGTTTGTTTTTCCTGTTTCAGCAACTCTGCATGGAAAACTGAGTTTAGATAATGGATGGACAGTTTTGTATTGGTAATACAAAATCATTACCATAATACCAGAATTATGGTAATAATTATCAGAATTATTCTAAGAATTATGGTAATAAAATAAGAATTGTGAGATTTCCACAGTCTGACTCAAATTATGAAATTTACGTCATAATTCTGACTTTTTTCTCAAAATTGTTAGAATAAATTCAGAAATTAAAGTCAGAATTCTACAATTTACATTAGAATTGTGAGATAAATGTTAGAATTCTAATTTCTCAGAATTCAGAATATTTATTTAAACTATTAAGATTAATGTCATAATTCTCATAATTTGGATCTTAAATTATGAGATTAAAAAATTTAAGATAAAAGTCAGAATTGTAAACTCTGAGATTAAAGACAGGGTCAAGTCAGAATTGTGAGATAAAAGTCAGAATTCACAGAATAATAATGTTGAGTTTAGATCTCTAAATTAGATTAAAGTCAGAATTTTGAGGCTACAATCAAAATCATCAGAATTATGAGACTGAAGTCAGAACTACGAGATTAAAGTCTGAATTCTGAGATTGAAGTCAGAACTGTGAGAATAAAGTAATAAAATAAATTCAGACAATTGCATTAAGAAATTCTCAAAATTCTGAATTTAAGTTGCAAGATTAAAGTCAAAATTGTGAAAATAAAGAGTTTTTTTTTTTTTTTTTTATCCAATGGCCCACCTCCTCTTCCATTCAAATGTACCTTGAATCAGAATCACCCATATGTTTGCAAGTCTTGCTGAATTGTACATAAAAGTCCCACCCAACACTGCCCCCTATCAGCGGGGACAAGCCCCGCCCCTCCTATCAACCATCCCCAGTCTGTGAAGGGAAGCTGGGAGACCGGAGGAATAGGAGCTGGCGGCGGCAGGGGGATCAGCGGCTCCCGCGTTTGTCCAACGCTCAACTATAGCTGCTTCCAGGCAGTGGTGGTGGTGGTGGTGATGATGGCGGCGGCTGTGGAGCGAGGAGGCGTTCGGGCTGCTTTCCTGAACCCGGGCAGCGGCGGACCTGCACCGACGATGCCCCCGACCGGAGCGCTGGCCGGGGCTGTGGTCCTCGGCTCTGGATCCAGCAGTATGCCCGTGCCCATGAACCTCTTTGCGACCTGGGAGATTGACCGATCATCTCCAAGCTGCGTTCCGAGGTAACATGTAACGCTGCTGTGTTGGAGAAACTTGTCCCACGAATCAGAATTTATTAAAAAAAAAAAAAAAAAAAAAAAAAAGTATTGCTTACTAAAATATAAATTGTAACGAACAACGCCCTCATTTACCGTATTGTGAAGCAGGGGAAGACGAGCTTCTTCACATTCCCACAACAGAGGCTAGCTAGCACGGGAGCTAACGCTAAAGCTATCTAGCTAACAGCGTTGATGCTTTTTACTCTTCAATACATCTCAGTTTATTTCTATTCTGTTTTGAATGTTATGCGTGAGGTGCTAATTTCCAGCTGTCAAATTAAGTAAAATTGTTCCCTAAACAAGTCACAGAAAACCCGAAGTTGTTGGAAACATTCAGTGTAAAATTATATTGGGACCGTTATAACGAGCTAACAAAAGTTCAGTTAAAAGAATTTCATCTGCTTCCCGTCTACGTTCAAAACAATTTAAAAGTTTATTTCTTTTCTCACGCTGCGTATTGATGTGAGACTGTTTGATCGGATTTACGGAATGCATGTCGCCTAATAGCATAACTGTCTATAAATACAGCGACATGGATGCCGAGCAGGCATCCTTTTCATCTTTTAGAGCTGATCCAACTGATCTATGTCCGGAGCTGGCAGGCGGTTCGTAGTCAACACTTTGCTTTTTGTTCCGTGGTTAGTTGTTTTTATTCAGATATCCATGCTCTTTTAGGTCAGCGTTGTATGTTGCTTTGTCGGTCATTCTGCATGCGAATGTCACGGCCCATCCGTTTGGTTTTAATGGTGCTGAATGCAGAAACATTCAATACCCCTGCGTTTGCATGGATCGTCAGTGAACAGGCATTGCTGCCACCTGATCAGGAACCCTCTGGGGGGCTGTGGGTACATTAATCAGCTTTGACCTAGATCTGCTTGGTTGGAAGTGGGCTTGCAAAAGGGGAGGGTTTCCTCTGCTATCGATTTGCATGTTTGTGTTTGTCTGCTGTTGCTTTTGTTCCTGCATGGTATGCAAGTTCAAGTGGGATTGTAGCAAATTTCCCACATTTGGAAATATGTGAAAACGGTATGTGTACATGCATAACCCAGTTTTTTTTTTTCAATTACAGCATATCTAGTTGACTTTACAAGACAGGATGCAGCTAGAGACGCATGAATGAATCAAAGATCAGAACTGGCTCTCATCATCTAATAGAGAAATCCAGTCTGCATCAGAATTAAAGAACTCCCACATGCATGTTTTTCGGTTCACTAAAAATCAGATAATTTTGGACTAATTGGGATAATTTTACAATTTTCTGTTTGGTTCAAATCTACCAGCTCTATTAAAGACCCCGGCAGCGCATTTGTGTTTAGACTTAAAAAAAAAAAAAATCACCTCAAACAAAACTGGCAATTGGTATTGGTGAGGATAAGTCTGAATGATGCATCCCTAATTATAGCAATACAACATTTTATGTTTTTGCATACATCAAAATGTAAATTGAATCATCGATGTATCCAGTTTTTTCCTACATTATTCCTTCAAGTAGAAGTTTATTAAACTTGATAAAAGGAAAGCGTTTCTGATTAACCGTCACATGTTAGATTGTTAAATCATTTATTTTCACAATGCAGCAACTTTTATGCACATTTTTATTGGGATTGATTATTCATTTATTAACAGAAGAAACCTCACATTGTGTGAGAGAGAGAGAGAGCAGCGAGTGTTGCACAGATTTGCAGCTAAACAGGAGTGGGTTAATATTTCAAAGAAAACTCAAAATTATTTTATAGTCATTTTAAACCATGTTAAATTTGAGATTAGCACGCTTAGCTTATGATATACTAAAATTGCTGAAGCGTTTTGGCAACTGCAACCTGTTGCTTTGTTATGCTGCGTTCACTTATTTGAAAGAAAGAGACATTTTTGAGCGTAAGTTATGGCTGCAGAGAGAGAGTGTAGAAAATGGGGAAGGAAGAAGATGGGCACATATTGCACTGATTGTCATGACAAGATTTACTAATATTATTGTCAGTTCAAGATGTTCTAATGTAATGCAGCCCTACTCTGAATGGCATATCAAGAATGAGAAAGTGTGAAATCATCCAATTCCAATAATAAGCCCAATTATCTGTGTTTTTCTGAAAGTGTGTTCCAGACCCCAATTTTTAAGCATTGTCACTTCTTTGGATGTGATAACTCAAATTTCAAAGTCAGCAGTCGGTTATTACACTAAACATTGTATTGACTTGAGAGTTCTGCTTTCTGATTCATTCCTTTGTTTAAAAGTTGGATGACAATAAAGTTTCTATTTTAGATTCTGATCCTGGCACATTTATTTATTTATTGCACATTTCTTGCTATTAAATGCTTCACTTTTTGATGATCTCATCATCAGAATTCATAGCAGCAGCTGGTGGTGTTTGTTTGCCACAACACTGGAGCAGTCTTGTTCAGGTAGCAGCATTCACAAGGTCAGGAGGCTACATGATGGTGCATTAATAGAACGACTCATACATGCTGCATTGATTTCTCATCTCCCTTCCCCCATGACTTTCTCTGTTGTGTGCAGCTTAGAAAGGGTTGTATTAAAGACAAATGTGTTTGAGCGCGGTAGTAGATTATTATTGATGCTCACAGTAAAAGCTCACCACTCAATTGGAGGACAAAGACTGAAAGTAGTTGCGTTTCTCTCTGTTGCATAGGAGTAATGGTGATAGTTAATGAGCCTGAGGATTTATGACACTGTTTATGTGGCTTTTAAAATATTTATTATAATTGATTTTAGACCTGGTGGCTTTGTGCTTAATTAGTTTTCAAAGTAACTTCTGCCTTATGCAGATTTAATGCTCTCAGACATGTTTGTATGAACACTTGTGCAGAGAGCCCAACCCGAGGCCTGTTTTGGGGGATTTAGCCTTCGCATTCTTTCAGGGGTTGGGCTATTTCTCTGTGCAGCTGTTTGTTCCTCTGCTGTAGCAAATGTGGGTGTCCAGCCCATGGAATGGTTTCAAATGAAGGCATAGGGTCTGCTATTGATTTGCTGTTTTTTTTTTTTTTTTTTATTTGTTTTCTTTTTTTTCCTGGTGAGTTTTATATGCCTGAGATCACACACAGCTGTGCATAGTTAGTAATTACCAGCTGGTTTTACTATCTAAAACCTGGCAGCTTTATTAAAAGCACTGCTCTACTTTCACGGAGTCTTCTAGGACAGGTTTGTGATTCCTGACGGTTATTCTGCTGACCCCACCCTTGGCACTGGGCCACTTTATGACATCTTTTGTCCATTGCTTCTCTTTGTAAAATCGAGGTGTGCGCTTGTTCTGTGTCTGTTCTCTTGCACTTACATTAGCTCCCTGCTCCATCCAACCACGTCCATGAATTTGCATGTAAAGTTTTATCTAGAAATGCACTGGTTGATTTCTATATGTAGTACATCACATCTTGTTGATGATGCAGGATATGATTGAATGTTTTGTTGCAATTTTATAGTCTATGAATGAAGTTGTCCTTTGTGCGTACATGTCCGTACTTGTTTCTGTGTACAACATGGTTCAGGGTGTCGGCGTATGGGGGTAAATATGAATATCTCAACTATTTAACAATTTCTCAGAGGTTTTGAAAATGCATTAAATTTATTCAAATTTTTCCCATGTAAAAAGTGCATTTATTATTTAAAGTAGACATTTTTTTTTTTTTAGCTTTATATCATGTTATTCCCTCACCAAAAACGTACCTGGAATGATGCCTTGATACTTTCATGAATGTCTGAGAAATCCTTGAATCTCCCGTGGCAACCATTCAGGGTACCCAAACACTTGCTCATACAAAGCACCTCCTATTTCCACAAAGCCACATTTGGGAGTTGGAGTCTCCAGTCGAGCTTCTGCCCTACAAAGAATTCCTACCCTGCACCGTCCTCACTAAGCTCCTTCAGACTGCAGCAGCAGCAGTAAGCAAATATCTAGTGGAACTTTGAATCTGCTGAGCTATTAAATGAACTACTTCTCAGGCCAACTCTCCTAACAATGGCCGATGGAGAAACAATGTTGTAATGACATGCTGAAGACGGGAGTGTCTGAAAGAAGAACTTCTTAAAGAGACAGAGATCAATTTCAAAGCGTCAGATTGTGAAGTCAAATTTCCTTTAAGTTATTCTTGATATATACAATATGAAGGTCACATAGTTAACTCACTGTTCTATAAAATGGCATTATGTGCCTGGAAAATACAATAACAATCTCTGATCCACAACAGGGTTAAAAAGATTTCAGATAGTTTCTAAGTTCTAAGTGGACTGTAAACACATGAGGCTTAGTCATTATTTTGAAGAATAATATGTATGGTAGCTAAATCTTCAGCACACACTCATCTTCATTCACTATGTAATTGAATGTACGAATTTCACTATATCACATGTTTTAAAGAGGAGATGTTTTCTGCATTGTGGAAGCCCATGGCTAAGGGAAATGTGGCGAGATGTTATTTAATTTATTTAAATGGTTCTTTTTAATGCTAACATTGAATAAACAAAGCTTGCCTGTAAAGTTCAACATAGAAAACTGGATTTATTTCACAATTCATTTACAGTTACATTTCATGTGGAAAAAAACTCCAGTGACCAAATGCTCCATCAAAATATTTTTCTTAAGCAAAAACTTAAAAAAATCTCAAATGCCAAACGGGGAAAAAAAAAAAAAAAAGAATCTCATTTGGGGCTTCTCAGTCTTTTTATCCAACTGTGCTGATATTTGAGAGGCTTCTGTCTGCTAGATTAGAGTTGTTAAAGCCTTGTCCTGAACAGGCTGCCTGTTGGAACAGTTGGACTTGAATTGTTTTGATTCCAGCACTCCCATGGCTGCCAGACTGCCACCCCCAATCTTATAAATGCCATGTGGTGTTGGTTTTGTTGCTTATTTCTCTTTGGAGGAATTCATGTTTTCCTTTGTCCGCTGATTTTAACACAAAACCTTTTGAGGGGGCGTTGACAAAAAAACATAAAGGACCAACACACATACCCATATTTTCCCCTTAGCTTTGAGCTGAGTAGTGTTGTAGTCATGCTGCTGACTAATTAAAGAGATCAAGAGAGATGTGGGGTGAGATTTATAAGAATATTGAGTTTCCATATAAAGGTTAAATCCTGTTTGCGTGTTAATGCATACACAAGTGACCTCACTGAAATGGTTTCCAAGTGAGAAAGTGATTAAAAAGAAAGAATTTGACTCCAAGTCTAAGCCTTTCAAAGAAGTGAAACAATTGTGTTTTTGAGGAAAAAAACTGCTTTGTATATTACTTCTCTGCAGCGAGCTCTATTGTTAATGTAGATTGTTAAACATCTTTTCAGATGGGATTTTCATTTGGTACAAATAGTTCAAGTACAGACTTTTGGCTTCCCCTTCCCCAGTGCTTGCAGTCATACAAAAATAATATCCTGTTGTAGATCATTAATACCTGCTTCACATGGCAAAAATTTAAGATTGCCAGTTGATTTCCAAAACCAGAGAGATCCCACACATAGATGATAGATATGAGGTTTGGTCCCACAGTCTTTGGTGTACAGGCACACAACGAAGATGACACACCACACACAAATTTGACTCATGAACAAACACAGTTGCCTAAGAAGAAGCAATGGAGATAGTTTATGGATTATTTGTAATGGAGGGAAAAAAGAAACAACACAAAAAGCTGGACTTTCTGGTGTGCCATGGCAGTTGTTTAGTCATTTGTGTATTTTGTCTTTTAATTGACTGCATGGTAGTGAGTATGCCTGATTTGAGATTAAAGCTAACTTCCAAGATGACTTGATTACCCTTAAACACACCATGGTATTTTTGCAGTCTGGATTCTGAGAGGTGCAGATGATTTAAAGGTACAACCTGGATCTGTTCTCTTTTTGTTTGAGCTTTATTTGTAGTAAGCAGAGCTCGCTTTGTTCTGCCTGTCTGCATTTCAGCCTCATCTTTTTCTTCTTCCTGACAGTTTTATTTTGATTTCTTTCACTTGCCCCAAATCTGATCTATGCTGCATTTGTGTGGAAGTGAAATGGACAAATGACAACAAAAAGTCAGAACTGGACTAAAGCAACATAATGTTTTTGTTCTAGGTCACTTACCATGCAGCCATCAGTGGGGCATTATTACATATATGTAGTCAACACAGATTTAACTGTTTGTATGCCACCTTCTACATCATCTGTGCCGTTAATCCCCTTCATTTGTGTTTTTAAAATTCTCTTTATGTTTATTATTGGACCAAAGATTAAACGTTGCTGTGAGATTACATAAAATTAGACCTGTATGCTAAACAAATTTACCCTTTCATTCGCTCAGCAACACATTCGTCTCAAGGCATGGCTATTGTTTGTCTTAGCATCAGAGCTGCAGTAATCTGATTTCATAACAGGAAAAGAGAAGCTAGTAATCTGATGCTGGGCACACAGATGCGGTCTGCTTAATCCACTGTTTTCTTGTGGAATCATGAAGAAGTCCTCGTCAGCCACCTCCAGTGCCCTTTGGGACAATGACATTGCACCATCAGTCCCCCGTCAGTCATCGTTTTCATCTTTTCGTTGCTCCATTTTTAACACCTAAAACACTACTAGCAGGAGTAAAAACCACAAAATATTTGACTTTATTTTTTATTATTTTTTATCCTTTATTTTTCTCTAAGATTTACATATTTATTCCTTGTTTGTGCGCATAAGCTTGGCCGATAAAGCTGATTCTGATTATTCTGGACACTAGAATTCTGACTTGTTTTAGGCAAATTGACTTTAAAGACTCATAAAATTTGTTTAAATAGATAAATATTTTAGTATGATGGTCTACTCTACTCCTTAAATGTGCTAAATGTTAGCTTAGCTTCTTAAAATATTTTTCAACAGATTAAAAAGATAACTTCTTCTGTCTGGCAAATAAATAAATCTAATAATCTTGAATTTATGTTCTTACCATAACTAAAAGTTTCACTTGTTTGCTCTAAATTTTCTTCTATTGGTTCTTAATATGTGCTTGTATTAGATTCTCACCACATGATCCTGTTGAGCTAAAAGGCAACATGGTTGCATGGTATTTTCACCAAAATTTAACATGTTTACTTTTTTAAAATAGAAAAAGCTAAAAAATAAAAATAAAAAAAATTAGGCTATTAATATGGTATAACATATTTATTATTAATGTTGTATGACAGAAGGATGGATATTCTGAGGTTAATACATGGAGTCAAGCAAAAAGAAAATACCCTAATTGAACAGAATTTTGTCAGTTCTGGAACAGAGATGTAACAAACTAGCTGGGTGTGCACAGCAACAGGTGAAGCAGTGCTGCTTTAACCTGTGTTCTTAAATAAACAAAACAGCAACCTCCTGTCTCTACCGCTTTTTAAGTTATCTCATAAAAGTTTTTATAGTGGAGGAACGTTACTGCACAAATCTTTAGTGTGCTTGAAACTTTTTACAACCTTGGTTAACTTTATTACTAGAAACCAGCCAATGCCTCGTTGGTACACAAACAACAAAAAGGTGATGAGAAGTTATTAGGCGAAGGTGGAGAAAACTCGTCTGACGTTTGAATGACTTACTTGTTGTGGAGATAAATATCCAACAAAGGGGAAAAAAAACCCCACATACAGCCAGTTGTGGGACTTTTAGTTGATTCTCTACTATAGTTTATAGCAAATATATTTTTAAAATTACCTAGTTATCTAAAGGACACCATGCTCTTAAAAATGTTGTAAATTTATTTGAAATGTTTACAAGACCACAAATTAACAATAAAAATCTATTTGCCTCAGGCTTTTCTACAGAAGAGGGAAAAAAAGCCCCTCTGCTTTTGATGCTTGAATTGTTGCAGAGTCTGGAGTGTATGTGTTGCTGATGTGGTGTGTGGTGCAAACATAGAGCTGACACAGAGTTGTAGACGATGCCTGCAGGCTCCCATGGAGCTGATGAAATAGAACAGGGTTTTTGGAGTAGGTGACAGATTCTTTATTCATCTTTGCACTGAAAAGTGTAAAAACAACAAGCTCTTCCCTGAAGACCTAATGGAAACTGCTACTAATAAACAAGCCGTCTCCCTGAAAAACTCTCCTTAATATTTTCAGAGATTATGTTTATCAACAGTATAATTCCAATAAGAGCATTTTAACATCTCTATCAGTACCATAATATAGAAAAAATCTAAGAGAAATTAATTTAGTCAGAAATTGGAAAAATATTAAAAATTGGTTTAAAATTGTATGTATAAATATCTCAAATGTGATTCTAAATATCTGTACAGACATTTAAATTTTTTGTTAAGCATATATTAGTACTTCCTTTTTTCTCCTTGTTCCAATGTGCTGTTCACACACACTCTAACAGTCGGCCAATCGACACTCAAACCCATTCTTCTCGCCTACTCCCACTCCCTGAAATGTGTCAAAAATCTCTTGGTTTCCTTCCCTGCTTTCCTGAAGAAGCAGGAATTTCCTTGGGAAACATTTTGCATTCCTGGGAACTCGAGATCCGGCTGTGCAGCCGAAGTGCGAGCCACTTCAGGTTTAGTCGTCTTTTTACTGTTTGTCAGCCAACAACAAACTCTCAGGAAAGGGTTGCCAGAACTGTTGAAAAGTTTTGCTGACCTGGCTCAGAGCTTTTTCATGCCTTGAATGTGGATGTTTAATTCTACACAGGGGAAGATGTGTTTGTCCTCTCTTCCTCCCCCGATTTGGGGGGGGAAGAAGGGCCAGATTTTTATGTGGGCGGATCCTGGGGTCCCAGTTAAAAAGAGATCTGAATTTCTGAACAAGCGAGTGAGACAAATGCACCGTCTTCTGACACGGGGGAAGATCCTGTCAGAAAGAAAACAATGGGAAATGTGTTTCTACTTGGTTTTTCTAGAAAAAAATTAAGATAAGATCTGTGCCTCTTATCACATTGACAGAGATCTTGCACAACAATCTAATAATGCGTTGCTCTATTTACTCATCTTTCTCATATTTGAGGTAGCTGCAGTCATGCTTATTCTGCTTTCTGAAGTGGTCCCTATGATTTAAATTATACAGACAATATTATATTCAGAATTTTAAGAAATTTTAGTAACCTTACTGAAGATACCAGATACAAAGGCAGTCAAAGATTCCCAGCACTGGAATCTTGCTGCATGCCTTCCCCCTTTTCTCTCTGCCCATTCCCTGTCCTAAATACTGCAAGCAAAGGCCACAAATAAACTGTCAAAAAAAAAAAAATCTTCTGGCTTTTGGCAAATAAAAATTATTTTGGTTATCCTAACGAATCTAAAACAAGAAAAGATTAGTCTGATTTATTGTCAAACGGTGAGGGAAAAAAAAAAACAAACTCCAGCACACTCTGGGATTTGTCTGTTTAGTTTGGGACATAACCTTTAGAGGGGCCATTTTTTTAAATAGCTTTAAGCTTGATGCCCTCCCCACTTTGTCTAATCACAGATTAAGTTCTCTGAACTGTCTGGAGCCCTGTTCCATCTCTGCAGCGCCTCGCTGCTGCATTCAACCACCCCCTCTACTGTGTTTTAAAAATAATAAAACAATGGGATATTTGCTTCATAGATTAAAACCTAAGACTTAGTCAAATGATTATGAAATCCACCGGATTTAGCTGACACCATTGGAGATATTGGGGGCCGGTTTGCTAAGGTTGAACTTTTTTTTTTTTTTCTGCATGGATTGAGAGGAAAGCTAAAATCTCTGGAGAATTTAGAGACTTTATACATCTAGTCCATTAGTCATTTGGAAATGTGGGGCCTGGGGAGGTGAACCGGAGCGCATACTCAGCAGGCTGGTTCAGGCTGCTATTGTTCATTCCAAATGACTCTGATGGTACAGGAGGATTATATGCAGCAACTGTTTTATTATTGTTATTGAGTAATGTGAGTAAATTTTGTCCTGAAAGATACAAAGGCTTAATTAAGGCATTTCTAAGAGATGCTAACCTCAGGTCTCCAAGGCCATTTTTCTTTCTGAAAGGGCTTCTCTACATTGCAATGAATAGTTTTGAAGTTGAAGAATAGTCAGGCGCCAAATGTCAGCATGAAATATAAATAATAAAACTCAGTTCATATTTCAGCCTAAATGCCAGAAATGGTTTCATTGTAGATCCAACCAAAAGAAAACCACACATCTTTGTTTGTTTTTTATTATTTTCGTTTGAGAAAAAAAAAACTTTGTGTCTGACTCAGTTTAACATCAAATCAATGAGTTTTGTCGTTTGACTGTTAAACAAAAGCACCCAACAGAAAAATATTCTTTCCCTATCCCCTGCTCTTTTGTCTGCTGTATTGCCACTGGAGTCAAAGCGTTCTCCAGCACTGGTCTGCTGGACATTGTGATGATGCTGTTAGGGAGGCTTTGTCGGATCTGTTTCTCACTCCCAGTGGTGTTCTTCGACAATCATCAGAAATTTGAATTGGATTGGATTGAACTGGAGCAGAATTTGTCTGCTCTGACTTGCTAGCAGCTGTGAATGTCTAGATTTGTCAAAATTGGCAAGATTCAAAGAACAGCAGCAATTAACAAAAATAATTTGTTGGCCCATGTTATTTTTTTAATGGCCTTTTCATTTTTGATTTACTATACTTTCAACATAATAAACTCGGCAGGGGTCTTTTCATTTTGCATATTCACATTGCATATGTCAGAGTAGTCTGTTGTCGTTGGTTGTCTTTTCTCAAACTACGGTGGGTGAAGTGTCTGCTTCTGTGATAAATTAGCTGTGTTAGAGGAGTTTTCCAAAGGTTGAGGGGTTCTACAGTGTTGGAAAAACCAGAACCACTTCAAGTTTTTTTTTTTTTTTTAATGCAGCTGAAAGCACTATTAAGTTAGACATGTAGTCTATCAGTTGCATAAATATTTTAGTAAACTCTAAGACTGGAATTTGGACTGACGTTTGATTAATTAATGTGGCGTCTGCATGTAAATGGGCTGAATTTATGAAGCACTTTTCCAGTCATATTGACTACTCAAGGCGCTTTACTCTAGAGAAACATTTATACACCGATATGCAGGCTGGTTGGCAACTTAGGGATAAGTGCCTTGCCCAGGGGCACATGGACATGTAACAGGAAGATGCTGAAATTGAACCTACAACATTCTGATTACAAAACAACTACTTCACCCACAGTCGCCTTAATTTATGCATTTTAATTACTATATAAATGTCACTTCTGCCTATTTTTAAACCACAATATTTCCAAATTTGGCTCCTTTTAAAAGATACTAACCTGAATAAAATTACCTTTAATTTTTTTGAGGAAAATTTGTTTAGTTTAATTGTTAGTTGAAAAATTAGTTAATTAAATGGCAGCTGTTAACATAGCAGAGGTCTTCAATAATATTTTAAACTGAGTCTGTTTTTTAAAAAAAACAAACATTAAAGCATCTCTTTGTCTTGACTTATTAATGTTTTGGAAGGAAAAGTGTTTTCCACCACGCATCAAGTCAAAGTAACCAACAATTCAGTACAGTATCATCAACGTAAGATTATTTTTCACTCTGCTAACTTAAATAAAGTATTTCATAAGGTGAGATGTATTTTTCTACATTTGCAGGGTGCCAACAGAGGACCACATCAATCCCCCATATAAACTGTTTAATTTATGAAGAATAAATCGTCTCTGAAGAGGTTTGCATTTATTTGATCAGTTAATTTGACACACAGATTGTTTTAAATGAAGCTTTGCTCTTGAGACAGACAGAGGGACATTCTAGTGAGACAGACCATCCACCATAATAGGATTTTAAAGTTCAGTCATAACATTGTCAGAGGCAGTTACGTTTACAGGATTTGCCTTTATCTGTAAATCTGGTCACTTAGACATAATGTGACTTCAAGAAATACATGCACCAACTGATAGAGGGCCTACCCTTATTGAGGACCAACTGTATGTTAGGTTGCACAGACAAAGCATGTCATTTTTTCTGCCTTGGCTATGTTTTTAACTGTGGTATGGTGTCCTGTGGCTGATCTGGTATTCTGTGTCCATCACAAACACAAACCTGCTGACTTCATCGGTTTAAGGATAGAAAACAGACAAAAGAGATGTCAGCCACAGCAGTATCGGCAACAAAAGATAAAATTCATTCCACTGAGTTCCTGAAAATTACTGTCAAATCCCTGGAGGTTGTGAATGCACAATGGGCTTGTATTTTCTGTTAAGCTGTGGCTAATGAGTGGACCTACAGACTGACTTATGACGATAAAATAGTGTTTTATCTACAAGTTTACCATTCTCTATTTCCTACTTTTTGCTATCAGGTTCTAGCAGAGCCTGCGATTCACACTTCACTATTGGTAATCCTTTTGAAAGTGTGAGAGAAGCTCTAGTTTGAATCAAATGGGAATATAATCTGGCACTAAGCTGTAAAACGCAGTACCATGTAAAGTTACATAAAATATGGCATTAATCCCAACAACAGTCGGATTGTACCATGGCTGGACCACACTAATACTATATTATGGAGTATTACAACAGTTATCGGCACAGCTCTTACATCCTCTCGCCTCACAAGAATACCGTTTCATCTCAATCTGTCTTTGTCTTTTACAACATGTCTATTCTGATAGTTTAACGCCTAAGTGATGACACCTATCCTCCTCCACGCTGCTGCAAATTAAAATCCTCAGCAACAGTTCTGCACAAAATGGATGGTAAGTACAGAATAGTAAAAATAGACACAATAGAGCTAAACCATTCCCCTCTTCAAAATTGGTGTAACAAATCCTTCATATTATATTATTGCAATTTTTGGAGAGTGCTTTTAAAAATTATAGCAAATCCTGTTGATGGTTCAGAGCAGGGATCTTCAAATTCAGGTCTTATGGGTGGATTTTCTCCAACTTTTAGATGTCTCTCAGCCAGCACACCTTGCATAATTAGGTCATCATCAGGACTTGAGTGCATGGGGATATATTTCTCTCATTTGATTAAACTGTGTTGGATTTGGGACATATTGAAAAGCTGCAGAACACCAGGCTTTGAAGACTAGAGTTTGACACCCCTGTTCTTGATTGATGAGGAGTACACTGAGAAGTCAAGCTGGATATTTAATAAAAAGAAGAGGTTTTTGTAGTGGTTTTACTGTACATTTGCTCCCTGCCTATTCATGATTCTGTATTCCCGTACTCTTTGGTACATAACTCCAAATGAGCAGAAAAGCCACATTTTTCTCTCTCTAAAATATCAAAAAGAAAATGCAATTTGGGAAGCTGAAATATCAACCAGCCAATCTAGAAACACCATTAATTTTCCATGCCACTGACTAGCTATAACCCAAGAGTGGAGATGAGGAAGACTATTGGCTGCTTCCCAAGACGGCTCGTATTGTATTAAGACAACTCTTGTGTTTAAACTTTTAAAATAGGCAGTTGTGAGCGGTTTTAAATGGGTTCTCAAGTATTGGTCCACTGTACAGGGGAAATTACTGGGTAGGAGTGTACTTTTATGAATAAGTAAGGCTCCTTTTATGTAGAGGTGTGATGTTTATCATACCTCATGAACACCATGTATCTGCACACATTTCTACTAAATTTAAATGTACCACCTGCCATCTTAGTTACACGAATAATAAATGAAAGATTTTACACATATTCCCAATAGGGTTGCGATGAAATGTCGCCATCTTTCCCATTAAAATTAAGTCAGTCTTTCAAAGCACTGTTCAGTTGCTGACTATATCTAGTAAAGAGTAAGTACAACTCTGAGGGTGATTTAATAACATTTTGTATTTTTTATTCTATGCAAAATACCATTTTGTATAGAAAAAAATACCATTTTGTATGTAACAAAATGGTATTTTGTGTAGAACAAAAATACTACAGTTTTATGCAATGGTATTTTCTCTGTGGTTCTGCAACACTTCCATACTGATCCATGGATTTTTCTGACTGAAGGCAAAGTATTGACATCCATAAGTCCTGTTAAACACACATGGACAGCTCTCTGAATCCTAGACTGTAGCTGTAAAACCTGGTTGCCTCTTTAAAATTTATCTTACAAAGGTTATATTCTTGTTATTTTTGAATATTACTTTTAGTTGTTGTTAAACCAGACAATCACACAAATCTGACTTTGCTTTAAAGAGACTTCTTCTACTTTGTTCATTCTCTTCAATGTTTTTCTCTACACTGTGACCATGAGAAGATTTCATTCAGGGATTTAAAGCTCAACCAGCATATGGCCATCTGGCACACATGACCAGATATTTGGGGTCTAAAAAGAGGTTTTGATGGAAGCCCAAGTGCAGGCTAAGCTTTTATGGCACACACTACTGTGTAAATCTCTTAAAACTGTTTTGGTCTTTTCTGGTTTGGGCCACTTTTATTGGCCAAGAAATTAATTTAACTTTTTCCAAATAACTAACCATTAGTCTTCTTGCTTTTGCACAGCTTGCCCAAAAGGCTTATCTTTCCATTCAATGTTGCTTTTTAGTTTAATAAGGAAATATATGAAAAAGACAGCTTGTTCATGACTGTGTTAATGAGTTTTGGGGATTTACAACATATAGTTTCAATATGTGGTGTTTGGCTTTGTATTTTGACAATCTAAATCAGATGCAGTAAGTGTGGTTGTTTTGTAGCCTGGTGAGATTTTAGTTGTTCCTTTTGCAAGTCCCCATTTTTAATAGAGTTGCACTTGTGCTTAGTGTTGGCAAATAAAATATTCAAAAGAAGTTGCTTTCAGAACAGCATTTATGTAATTTGGGTTGAATTATACATTGAAACGAGAACAAACTGTGGTGGTGTTATATAACCTAGTACTTTGGCTTTCGTCAGAAAGTGCCTTTTCTTCAGTGTTTTTTCTTTTTTTAATCTGCCATTTATGTAGGACAGTTCCACTCAGTTTGAAGGACTGAAGAATTTAATGTAGAGCATTCTGTTACAGGATGGTTTGAAAGTAGCGAAAGCATTACTGGAAATTTTTTCTTTAAGGCTGAAACTCCCATGAGCACATACAAGACAAAAAGTGTCTCTTTTCATCCAGCACTCTGTTACATCACTCAGCCTTCATTCACCACTTCCCCCCGCTTTGTGCCCCTGACAAATGCTGTGCAGTGATCCGAAGGCATGGAACTGGCAAAACATCAACTAGATTGCTGACCAGGGAAAAGAATAGCAAAAGTGCCCCTTCTGTTGTGTCAGGATATTGTTAAAGTCAGAGTGGTCCTTTGCCGTATCTTTGGGTCAGATCGCTAAGCAGCTGGAACATAACAGCTATGCCGCACAGTCACTTTTTAAGCCATCATATCTCATGGTTTTCATTTTTTTATTTTTATATGCAGGAATGATTTGGTTAGGGATTGAAAACAGACTATATATCCCGTTGTCTGAAGGTCAAATACCAAAAAAATTTACTCCCCTCTCCTCCATTTAGTAAATGCATCATAACTAAGAACTGCCAAAATCATTCGTCCATTAACACATCAATCTATGACATGTACTCATTTAATTTTGATTTAAGCCAAATAAAGATTGGGGACATGCAGTGTTAGGGTTCTTGTTTAGTCTTAGTCTGGTATTCATGAAAAAAGTGTGGAAAAATATTTCCATTTTTAAAGGTTTTACCATAGAGTTGTGTCCATACATCCACGTGTTTATCATCCAAGTGTCCATTTTGGTCTATGTTCATCCATCAATCTGTCTGTCTGTTCTTCCATGTATCATCTGTCCACACATCTGTCTATTATGGTCAATTTGTCTATGTATCCTGCCTCAGTTTCTTATTTCTAACCATTGCAAAAATACCTGCCAAAACTTCATAGGGGCATTTTGAATTTATATTTAAAACTGGCTTACAGGAGTTATCGCCTTAAGAAGTATCAGTCTGGAAAAGTAGATAATTTTAAAACGAAAAGTATGTGGCATTCATAATAAATGTATCTTTCCTTAGAAAAATAATTGACTGGTCCGAAATTAGAATTGACGGGTCAGAACCTAAAGATAACTGGAAAATATTATCAGTCAGAAGAAAGCCTGATCAGTTCATCTCTTAACGTAGAGTATTCCCATGGCTGCAACCGCTGCTATTTTTGGTAGACCCATAAATTAGAGTGTTTTTGTTAGAAATTGTACTATCACAGAGATGTCCAAAAATAGCACAGTGATAGAGACCACATGTACTCTGAAAGTGGAAACATTTCTTTGGCTGACGGCCTTGAAAAAAGATGATTTAGATCTCATGAATCAGTTCCTGCCAGAGAGACGGTTTTCTAAAATTCTTACAGCCATGTATTCATTGTTTCAAGCATAACATTGGACCTTTCGTTAAATAAAAAGAACACCAAAAGTATTTTATATATTTTTTATGTGGATTGAGATCTAAAGATACTTAGTTTTTGGAGATATGCAGTACAACTTCATATTTTGCCTTAGCTCATGTCATTTGTAATATCAAACAAAGCTTTAAGGTCTAAAATTAATGTTCTCTCCTAGATGCCTACAGTCACATAATTGATTATTATTCCATTTCCAAACGAGGATTTCAAAGTATGTTTTTGTTTAAAAACTTTGCAGTGTCAGTGTAATGTGAACTGTATGGTATCATATGAGACAGAGTCATCATTTTGCAAAAGCTGCAGACAAAAGGCTTAGTACTGTTCCAAGTTTTGTCATCAGCAAAACCTGCGGGAGAAAAACCAGACAAGTCAGAGGTTTCAGTCATTCTGCATTTTTGACTTCCACCTATCTGTCCATATTTAGTCCATCTCTATTGCTTTGATGGGGAAAATAATTGCAGTTGACACTTTGAATTGTGTTAAGTTTATTTGCACAGCTATAGTTACTCTTAATGTTTATTACTAGACAAATAGGTCCAATTTACCTGTAATTTTACATAAATATACAAATCAAATTAATACCAGCACTGTTTAATCATTTTGATTCAATGACAAACATTGCTGAGCATTATCTCTGTTAGCGCCCATGTCTAGGAAAGAAGTTACTTATCTGAGAATTGCTAGATTAGTAGATCTATGTAATAAAAAACAGAGAGAGAGCTCATAGGTAGTTGTCTTAATAGCTCCTTTAATGACTCTGTCTATCAAAGAGATGAGGTCAAAGATATAATTATTGGAAAAATTGCATCCTCTACGGAAAAGGAACAGAGAGATCATTCACTTATCGGCAGTAGTAACTCAGCCGAAGGCCACCAGGAAAGCAAACCAGCCATTATTGAGGGTCTATACATCTACTGAACTACACATTTATAGTCATAGCCTTTGTACTGTATAGTTATTGGACAGCTATGCATACAGTATTGCTACTGAGCGACATATTTATAGTCACAGCAGGTACATCTGTGTAGCAACACCTATTTATATACAATTCATTTTGTGTACTCTATATTAGTGCTCCATATGTCATTCAATTACTGCTTAATTGTTTTTGGCAAAATGCAATTTGTGTTTCATTGTCAAATTTTATTGACATTCTGATGTCAATAAAATTTAATCCGAATCAGTCACAGTGCACTGCAGCCAAAACAATGGACCGCCACGGAGAGTTTGTGCATGCTCAAAGCAGTAAAAAGATCTTTGGTGCTTCTTTACGGATAATGAGGAGAGCCTTACCCCTTAGATATGGTTCACATGACTTCTCCTAGAAAATCCATCCAGAAACCACATTTTTTCTGGATGGATTTTATGCTTAGTTTAGGCCTCAAGAGGCAGATGCATGTTAGTTATTTGGTTGGTTTGCATAATGCAAATACTTTATGGTGAAACATGATAATCTTCCTCTACTTTTAAAGGAGTCTTAAGTCATGTTAGATACTACAGCCATCATTTTACCCACAATTGCTGCAGTCTTATCTAAAGTCAAATATTTAACTACGGCAGAGTGGGTGCCCTGCCTGATAAGTAGTTTTATTTGTTCAGCCCAGATTATTGTTGGATGCTTGTAGCCACAGATAAGCTATCTCACTTTACACATTAGGTTCAACAGTAGCTGTCTGCTTCACTTTGAGGAATAATATATTATGATTATTTAATGATTCAACCAAGAGCACAGCAAGAAAATTTATCTGCTTCTTTAATGTATAGCTTTCTGTTGTGCTGATAAGGACTCACTGTTAGCATTACATTTCCTGCTGGTGCTCTTGTCTTCTTCAAGATGTCATAGTTCATTGCAAAACTACTTTAGTTGAGCATTTTATTAATTTGGATCTCTTTTTAGTTGGTTTTATCTGAAGAATCAACCTTGTTTTGGATTCTAATGGCCAATCAATCAATCAATCAACCAATGGTTACTGGCATTGCATCTTATAACAGATACTACCAAGTAGGCCTGCAGCTAACATTTAGTTTAATAATCAATCAATCTGATGTTTATCATGTAAAAATTGGCACATTCTACAGATTTAACTTCTGTATTTTTACATTCTACTTGTTAAATAAGAAAATAAACATTTTATTGCCTAAAATGGAATAACAGCATTCTGTTAGTAAATCTGAACCACGTGAAGCTAAAAGTAGGGCACTAGAGGAGTTTTGGCTAAAGCCTATTTACAGACAAAGGTGTTTATATCTTGAATGTATGTATATTTTTTTATTTTTGTACAGTTTTGGCTTAATCTATTTTTATTTTTCAGTAAATGGCCTTTTTGGAGTCTTTATATTCCAGTTGGTGATTAATCGATTATTAAATTAGTTGACACTAATTTAATAATCGATTAATCACAACTAATCATTTCAGCCTACTGCCAAGACAAAGTGATTTTTATTAGTGGAAGAATTAAAAACATAGACTGGATTAAAGACATATAAAATCAAACAAATTAAAATTGATGGAAACATAAAGATGTAGCTTTAATACTATGTGCTAAAATCAGCTTTAATTCATAATTGATCGTCTACAATTTCAAAAGGTAATGAATTCCACAGCTTTGGACCAGCGACAGCAAAGTAAAGGCTAAAAAAGGTCAACATTTAGTGAGTGACATGTAGAGAGTAATGGGCTTAGATGGAGCAGGGCTGCTCTGTTGCTGTTAGCGATGGCATATAGATTAAACATTTCAAGCTGTGAAGTGCTCAGTCTCTGACTGGGCGCCAGTATGAAACTGTTCATTTTAAGATGACAGTAAAGTTCAGCCAGTCACTAGAAATGTCTGTCAGTCACATAAGATTATATTTTATAAAAGATTTCCTTGCAGTATATGTTACTTTGAAGGAGACTTGATTGGAATTACAGTTGTCTTACCATCGTCATATGGTTCAATTTGAGTTCTCTAGTAAATCTTCCCTTTCATCATGCAGGGGTAGATCTGACTGAGTTTTAGGATGTTTTTACATATGAGATGTTTAGTTTGTTTAAAATTCTGGTTCATTTCCCCACTTTGATGTCGTTTGTTTGTGTAGATGTCAACATAGCAACCTCACTAGGATGGATACTAAAACAATCGTACCGAGACCAGAGGAGTTGCTCTCAAAACAAACTCGAGTGGTTTGTGTATGGCGTTAACGCGACTCAATCCGATGTAGCTGCGACATAGATGTATGTTGCAAGCTTGAGTGAAATGCCTTCCTGCGCTCAGTATACATGTATGTGGTAGAATAAAGAAAGGCAGTGCATGTTTTATGTGACATCTAAGCCCATATGCGACTTGTAACACATCTTCTCAAAATCATTTGGCTTACTTGTTCGATAACTTTGCCTGAAAGAGTATAAAGAAACATGCTAACGATTAAACTTGACTTCGGAAACATCGGGTCACTAAACACACTAAACTTTCTTGCCTGATTTGTGGTGACAGGTTTTGGTTCATTTGGAACTTTCTCTTTGGAAAAAGGAACCAAACTGCCGGAAAAAGTTACAATTTAGCAACTGATTCGGACCAAAGTAAACAAGGTATTGGTATAAATAAATAAAAAATACCCCAAAAGATCAGAGAACCATCTGCCCAGTATCAATTCATCCTCCCTTAATATCATTAGGAATTCCAGAAATTTGAACCTGGAAAAGTTATACGTTTTTACATGAAAAATATGAAGGGAACCCTGTTTGTAGGAATATGAAAGCGCTCTAAAATTAGAAATTCTTTGGTTTATTTGTTGCAGTTAAAATAAAACCACATTAGTACATGGAAAAAAATTTAATTCTATATCTAGGAAGCAAAATGTTTGAGGAAATTCTTGTTTCCTCTATTTGTAGTTTTCCTTCCAGAGTGAAGGTATGGCTGTCGGTTGTATTTTTCTCTCTACAGATTCAACCAGACTCTAATCAGATTTGTTGATCGACATGGAACCAGGTTTCCTAGATATAACAAAAAGCTGGATTTCTATCCATTGATCAGTCAATCAGAAGGGTTTACCAGGAAAGACAAAAAAGTGCCAGAGGTATTACCCTTAAAGGGGCTTATCAGCTGGGGCACAGAGAGAACACGTGTCACTTATCTTTGCATTGCACTTAGTATTCGTAGATATCTAGAACTAGAGACGACTGCATCTCTCTTGACTGTTGACATAGTTGTGGGTACAGAGCTGTGTAGCGGCAGGGAAACCAGTTTATGAACCATCTTTTGTGCATCTTTTCTAAACTTCCATTCCTAACGCTGTGCATATCTGTAGCTACTTTAACCAAATATTTGTTTTATTTTATTTTTTTAATAACACCTGGTCTGTCTGAAATTACTGTTTGAGTGTCAAAGCAAACTGGTGCGGAGTATAAGCAAAGGGACCTCTGGGCACCGGGCCAGAACAGATGGCAATGAGTTTCATTTACAACAAAACACAGTGGCAGACAGGAGTGGAGATACTTGTGTCTAGTAACAAAGGGATTTCTGGCATCTGATCTGACCCCTCCGTCAGCAGCAGACTTTTTTAATTACATGTGAATTTGGGTCCTTGGAGATGACATGAAAACTCACAGTGGTGATGAGCTGGGAATGCTGAAATATCAGCGCTTCTTTCATAAATCCTGCCAAAGAAAGCCACGGCTGACTAAAGATCTGATAGCCAAACATCAATGATTCACCTGCTTTATTAATTGTGTGACTATTCAAGCCTCAGTGCAGTTATAAATGTGTAAAATATTTGCCATCCCCTTTATATGTCTTGCAGTGGCTTTACGTAAACAATCCAGCATCACAATTCTATGCATTTGATACTGTAGTATAAATAGTGAGCTAAGTAGCTAAGCCAGGCTGCAACAAATTTTTTGTTAGTTGCACTATTTGATCTAACTGGTGTACAAAGAGACACATCTTGAAAAATTATTTTATTTTCGGAGCATTATTTTTGTTTGAGGGGCTATAACTGAAACACGGACACATTTATAACCGAATAGACTTTTTTATTGTTCTCACAAAGAATACTGCTAAACATTATGATAAAAATCCATACCACCCATCTTGGGGGCAGACTATTAAGTTTCATCTATTGACTCATGTTGTAAGTAAACTACAAATAAAAACCAGCCCAATGCTAGAAACAGAGGCCAGGCAGCGAGCAGGAGTTGTCTTTGATGTGCTTGTGGCAGCTAATCAATCATTTATATGAACTTTCTGTCTGGTTTCAGTGACAACACAGAAGATTGAAGCTTTTTTTTATGCACTTGTGGACTCGTAAATGAAAACTTCTAATAATTCACCACCCTGTCAGCAATGTTTTTAATTCAGGAGCACAGTAATTTTGGTATATATTCAAAATTATTCTTTATTACAAGTCGGGAATTAAGATCATTGTTGTTTTTCTTTTTGTTTCTTTTTTTGCAATATGTTTTTCAAGGCAATAAAAAATATTGATGTTAAAAACTAACAAAACTTCTATTTTTTTTTATAAGCAGCAGATGGCTATGCATATTAGGCTCTGTATCTTATCTTAATGTGTTTTTGCAAACCAACAATATAAATTGTTAAATTATGGTTTTTTTTTACCTCATCTTAATAAAAATTCTGATATTTAGTATCCAACACAAAGGACTACTTTGCATAATCTGTGGTCTCGATTCTTAGTGCAGACTCATGCTGCTGATTTCTTTCCTGTAATGACGGTGCTACTTTTTCTAAGTGCTTGTCTTGCTGTTTGTTGTTTCCTTCAGGCTGTGCAGCCTCACACTGAAGAAGCTGGTCGTCCTCAAAGAACTGGATAAGGAGCTGAACTCGCTTTCGATAGCCGTCAAAATCCAGGTTGGTAACTTAACCTCCTATGTGTGATGAGAAGAGGTTCATTGTCAAGACCCTGGAAAGTGGCGTATCTCGGCCTGAACCCCGTGCTTCACTTTGTGTCTGCTTCCTGCTCTATATTGTTGGCCTGGTTGATAAGACATTCACCTAATCCTGCTGCAGGATAAAACCCTCTTTAGCTGCGCCGAAAGCCCCAGTGCCTTACATCCACTCAGGTGGCAGTCCGGCTTACTGCTCTAAGCAGGAGCATTAGCACCTTTAAGACGGATTGTGCATCTTGCATTGATTGCTTGTGCATACATGTGCTTGCAACATTTATCTCGAAAACTTTGTCATCTTTGCTTTGAATTATTATTTAATAATTCACATAAAATCAACCACAATGAATGCAACATTAAATCTCATTCTTTTCAGACACTCCGGTTTTCAGATGGGGATTTTAATTTTATTTAATTTATTATGGAAATAAAGACTGCTATCTCAAGCTTAAAGATGCAGCATAGAATTGTGTTTGGAGAGAAAAAATATGGTATGTAGCATGACATGAATTGCTCCTGACAGACAGAAGCCCCATGTCAACTGTGCAGCAGTTCAGGCTGTCATGAAAACAGTGGGAAACACACACTGCCTGTTGTACATTCACATGGGAAATAAGCCCAGCAGTTAATATTGAACTCTTTGTTTAATGCTGTTCAACATTCCATCAATTTATAAATTCATACGTGCGTTCATACATCCCTTGAAGCATCAGTCAATATATTTATCTGCCCAGGCAAGCCTCCATCCATCCACACATGCAACATTTATTCATACAGCCATTCATCTGGTGATGGATTCATTTGGGAACAGTTTGTGCAGAGTTGATGTGTTATCTTAGTTTTCATACCAAAATGATAACATTATTTTCAAATCCTTCACCTGGTCAGATATAAAGTGAAGATACTATTTAGTTTATCTTCTTGTCAATAAGACTATGGTGGTTAAAATATTCTACTTGTAACTAGGCCTGTCTCAATAAGCAATTAATTAATTTCATAAATGAAAAAAAACTCAATTGTCATTCGCTTGGTTTATTGTTTTTCTGTTTTCTCTCTCTTGCAAAGCAAGGCAGTCACTGCCTCCATTGTATGGCAGGCACCTATTGCTCTACACCCAATAGAATGTCTATTTTTCTTCCATCACCGTTAATGCGGCTCGTACCGCTGCGTGCCCCCCCACAAAGGTGGTATCAAAACGTGCGGCTCGATGCCGAGAAGGGAACTATTACTTTTAGTGGGATTTGGAGTTACGATGGCAATGACGATAGCAAAAAAAGAGTGAAATTTCCAACTGCTGAAACGCAGAGTGAGAAACGGAGTGGATTTTTGACCCCTAAACAATTTTGAAATCGCTCTCACGCCCCACAAATACCACCTTATTGGTATCAAAGTCGGTCATGACATTGATATGCTTGCCTGCTCCCATAAAATGTTTTTGAAATTTTGCTAGGGCTTACGGTTTTCCGTCAAGGTGCTTCAGAGCAAAGTCATGCGACAGGGCCATTGATTTTTCTAGTTCGTTTCATTTATTGTTTCTTTTGTTTCCTTTATTTATTTGTATTATTTAAAATGTCTTCCAGTTCCAGTGTTTAAATGTTCAATAGAATTTAAAAGCTATTGATTCTTGAGAATTAGTTCTTGCATTAATGTGGCATTATTACTATTATATTACTTGAAAATGGCCTCAAAACTACAATATTATAGTTTATCGCAATAAGTTCTGGGACAATTTATCGTTTAGAAAAATTTGTTATTGTGACAAGCCTACTTGTGACACAAACTCACTTGTAACCCAGAATGGTGTGATTCTCTATCAGGTCATATGCCAGACTAATCTGCAGTTGCACAGTGTTGGATTGCTGCCTATAGTCAGTAGCCTGACTGCACAGCTTAAAGCAACACAGGTAGCAGCAAGCATAGCTGCAGTTAAAAAAAAGTCAGTTTTTCAGTCATCAGCTGTTCTGATATAATGACTATGAAAGGTAAGGAGGATTAGGTGGGAGCTAACAGGAGCTTGTCTTTTGCTCTGTCCTTTAAATTAGATCACTTAATCTGCATCTATGTTTTTTTGTGTGTGATTGGAAATGTTTGCCCTTACAGATTTCTTCTGTTCATATCAGATTTATTTTAGATCCAGATAAAAATCCTATATAGATCCTGCTAAGACTAGAAAATTTATGTTTACAGGTGCTCTCCATACATCCTGATTCAGTTTCAGCTGTTTTCTTAAGAATAAGTGGAGCACCCTGTGACAGGGCAGGTGCACAATATTAGAAAACTATAGACCTCAACACAGCTGTCCTGGGCTCCACTCCCGGTCCCAGGCCATTTCTTTGCTCCCTTTTCTGTCGCCTTAATGTGAAATAAATGTTACTTCTGCCACAAACTCTAAAAAAAAAAAAAAAAAAAATCAGACAAAAATGTCAGTGTTACAATCTTAGATGTTCAAACTAAGAAGTGACCTACTTCAAAAGACTTGCAGCTGTACTTGTAACAAAGTGATTCCATAATGTGCCGACACAGCAGGGCTGAGAATGCAAATGCTTTTCAGAATTTCATTTGTAAAAAAAAAAAAAAAAGAATTGGAATTCGATGTAAGAGTTCTTCTCTTCAGCACTGCCAGTGCATGCTCAATGTGAGTTATTGCTGCAAAATTATAAGAATGATGCAACTGGGTGGTTTCCCTTGATGGAAAACCTTTTACCACTTGGCATAGTCAAATTAATTTTATTGTATCGTTTTATAACTTTGTATAAAATACCAATGAAATTTATTAAAGTTTGCAGTTGTGATATATGAATACTTTTGCAACCCACTGCCTATGTAACAACCAACCAAATTAACAGAATTTTATAGTCATTTGCATTACAGTGAACCCTCGTTTTTCGCGGGGGTTGCGTTCCGAAAAGAACCCGTGATAGACGAAATCCGTGAAGTAGTTACCTTTATTTTTTACAATTATTATACAGCATAATTAAATACTCTACATTGAAACCAAATAACAAAACCTGTTTTCAGGTCAGCGG
>CAEGAE010034858.1:0-10679 GCA_903067095.1 Girardinus metallicus | reverse complement strand
TGAGCATGTTTGAAAAGCAGAAGTGGAGCCTCCAGGACAACCCACAGGAATGCAGCAAGTAGAGTCTGGACGGTAAGAAACAACAAAACTATTCCAGCAGTCGTTGTACAGGCATCCAGCAGTACAACCAGCTGACCAAACATGCTGGGGCTCTGCTTGGGTTGCTAAGTAACGGCGTAGTCCCTGTAGAATGTCACCATTAAAAAAAAAAAATTAAATATCGGGAGATTTTTGAAATGGCAAAAAAATTTTCAGACCCCAAAACCATTAACAAAAAACATCTGGGTGTTTTTCTGAAGCACTTGGGTTGTTTTTCCATAACATCAGGGGTGTCCAAACTTTTCATCACGTTTGTCTAAAGTAATCATGAGCCAAGAAAATAGCAAAACAAAAATAAAGCAAATAAAATAGTCTGTTTTTAATGTTTTTTTTGTTTTTTTTTGGTAGGAAGGGAATTTTAGTCATTATTTATCCAAAACTCCTTTCAAATTATTTGGGCTCGATCGAACAAATTTAATTTGTTTCAAAACGTTTCCATTTTCAGCCGAGTTTAATAAATGAAGCAAACGCAGCAAAATCGACTTTTCAGTAAAAGACTTTGGATTTACTTGGTTCTACTTATTAGAAAAGATGAAAACTTTGAGTTGTACAAAACATAACATAATTTTACCCTGATTATAAATAAAAAATCTCCATCTGTATCCACCAGGGCCGCAACAAATCAGCCCAAGGCCCAGAAGTGGCCCCCGAGCCGCACTTTGGACACCGCTGGTTTAAAGCCTGAAGTGACAGAGAAACTAAAATCCCAGCTGGTCAAACCGTTTTATTTTTGGGATTTCACACAGATTTAACCAAAGAAACTGAAACAAACTGAGCCTAAAGAACAGAAGTATGATGGATGACTGATGGGGCCAGCAGGGGCCAATGGGGGCCAACAGGGGGCCCAATGGGGGGCCAGCAGCGGGTCAACTGGGGCCAGCAGGGGCCAATGGGGGCCATCAGAGGGCCCAATGGGGGGCCAGCATCAGGTCAACTGGGGCCAGCAGGGGCCAACGGGGGCCCAATGGGGGGCCAGCAGGGGGCCCAGCAGGGGCCAATGGGACCAATGGGGGCCAGCAGGGGCCCAGTGGGGGCCAACTGGGGCCAATGGCGGCCAGCAGGGGCCAATGGCGGCCAACAGGGGGCCCAATGGGGGGCCAGCAGCGGGTCAACTGGGGCCAGCAGGGGCCAATGGGGGGCCATCAGAGGGCCCAACGGGGGGCCAGCAGGGGCCAATGGTACCAATGGGGTCCAATGGGGGCCAGAGGGGCCCAGTGGGGGCCAGCAGGGGCCAATGGTACCAATGGGGTCCAATGGGGGCCAGCAGGGGGCAACGGGGGCCAGCAGGGGCCTCTTTAACCTGACAGTTATAAGGATAATCGTGATGTCGGAGGCCCTTTGCTCTGTTCCTCTTGTCCACATGAACGGAAACACAAAACAAGATTTTAGTCCAGGAAGAAAAGGTCAGAAAAACAGATTTCACAAAAGTTCAACTAAAGAAATGAAAGTAAAATGATAAAAAAGATAGAAAGTAATCAGATGATTCCGATGCAGGAATCTGCAGGTGAGTAAAAACTGCAGCAGTTTGAGAAAAGACACTAAAATGTCTCATTTTATTTATGCAAAAATTATTTTGATAACTTTAATCTTTAATTATGAAAAAAAAAAAATTCATTATGAATAAATGGATCAAATCGATAAAAACGTTTCTAATCATTATTCCTTCTGGTTCTGGATGTTGAGCAGCTATAAGGAGATTTCTGCTCTGACACTCGCTTTAATTTTGGACAGTTGTTATGATCCGTAACCATGGCAACAATGTGTTTTTTGTGTGTGTGTTTTTTTTTTTTACAACAGGAGGCTGGTGATTAGCATTTCAAAAGCTAAAATAATCCCTGAACTACGACCCCAAACCCCAGAGGAGTTGAAAAGGAGCCTGGATGGACGCAAAGAGAGAGAGAGAGAAAGAGAGAGAGAGAGAGAGAGAGAGAGAGAGAGAGAGAGAGAGAAAGAAAGAGAGAGAGAGAGAGAGAGAGAGAGAGAGAGAGAGAGAGAGAGAGAGAGAGAGAGAGAGAGAGAGAGAGAGAGAGAGGGAGAGAGAGAGAGAGAGAGAGAGAGAGAGAGAGAGAGAGAGAGAGAGAGAGAGAGAGAGAGAGAGAGAAGGAAGTTCAAGAGAAGCTGCAACAGCAAAGGAGGCGGATTAGCAGAGCTAGCTAACGACTGATGAGCTATTAGCTGTTAGCATGTACAGTTGCTGTACGACTGTTGCTGTCGTACAGCAACAGTCTTCAGTCAGAGGCCTCTTCAGATTGGCTGCGAGACGGACTGCTACTGGAGATCCTTCCTTCCCACAGAATCAACAGCAACGCTCACATAAGAGTTACGACATTATTTTGCCTTATTATTATGTCTCTGATGAACAAAAACAGCCCAAAGCCAGAATAGACAAAATCTCTACTAGGAAATAAATAAAACAACCCAACTTCCTTTTTCCTTTTCTTTATTAAAATATGGCTCCTTTTATCCTTTATTTTACTTCCTCTAAAGTTTATACATTTATTTTTCATGTCTGAACGCAGTGAGGATAAAAACCAAAGTGTAATTCCTCGCTTACCAAAAACCTGTTCTGGTTCTGGAGACATTTGGGCAAAAATTTTGAGACAAAAATGGAGCAAAAAATTAACATCTTTACCTACAGAAAACATTTTTGCAGCAGGACGAAGATCAAAAAATTATGATAATTTTCTTATAATGACAGGAATTTGTCCGTTTTGATGATAAATACAAATTAATGATGTTTAAAATCCAAAAAACTGTCCTGTCAGGATTAATAGTTTTACTATTTTCTCCACTGTTTGTTCAATAAAAACATCAAGAAATACCAATAAATTTAAAATGCAGTAACTGTGAGCATTTAGAGACACAAATCATTTCTTTATGTGACTTAAAGAAGTGTGTGGCAAATAATTTTGGTTTTGACAGTTTTTACTCTAAATAAATGAAATAATGATGTAAAAACGGATTTTTTTAAAAAAAATCTTTGCTGGGTTGAATATTTCCCCACAGTTCAGCATTCACAGGTTAAATCCTGCAGCTCAAACAAACGGCTGAACTCTGGCGTTTAAATCAGCAGCAAACAGAGAAAACAAACAGAACCGAACCGGATCCGGGCAGAAAAACAGCCCTGACGCTCAGAAACAAGGCAAACAGCATAATTAGAAATATTATTATAAAAAACAGCCCTAAGTTAGATTAATTTAACAGAAATCAGTGATTATCTTCAACATTTTGATGAACCAATCAGCTGATTGTGAAGCTTCCAGCTGATGATCAAAGCCTCAGATAAACTGATATTTGCGTTAATTTAATCATTTGGAGCCATTTTTATGTTAAACTGAGATTCTGCCGCTTCGCTTTTATTATTCAAATGAAATCAGAGCAGCTGAGACGCTTCAATGAAAGGAAAAAAAAAAACTGTTTTCTGGTCATGAACAGGAAGCAGAATCTCACCTGAGAGGAGCTGAAGGCAGCCGTCCATCCTGCTGGACGGTTGGATGGACGGTTGGACGGGCGGATGGATGGACGGTTGGATGCAGCAGCAGCGTCTCTCTCCTTTGTGCTCCCGTCTCCGAGTCTGAAGCAGAAAATGAGCTCGACACATGAACCCCCCGCAGGCCTGATGAAACGCCCCCCTCTGACACGCAGGAGGCCACAGCGCCCTCTGCTGGGCAGAAGCAGCGCAGGTTTTCACTTTCATTATGAGCTTTTCTGTCTGGACTCTGAATGTTTATGTTCCTGAACGCAGCTTCGGTTTCACTACTTTAATCTGTTTCTCATCTAAGTAACAAAACATTTAAATACCCAACCAGTTAGTTTATATATTTATATAAAAAAAAGATTAACTCTGATTGTTTCTCCAACAAAACGTCTAAATAATCTTTAGTTTATCAGAAAAAAAGATTAAATGAGACAAAAGGTGAAACTAAACACTTTAAGGGGCAAAAAGAGACACAATTCAGTGAATTAATCAGTAACTGAACATTCCTGGATGAGGAGTTTTAAATACTCGTTGCTGTTTTGTAATTTTTGTTGTTTTAAAGAGATCAAATTTAATTGGGAATAAATGCATTTATCTGCAGTTGAATTGTTTTAATCATTCTGAAAATAAAAAATTAAATGTCATTTAATTCAAATAAAAAAGTTTTAGCTTCACTAACAGCTCCAATTAAATCTGTTTCCATCCAAACAATAAAATATTTAAAGTTAGTTTATCAGAGGAAATGAGATTAAATGAGACGAAACTAAATTATTCAAAAGGAGAATTCAATTAATTAACGATTCATTAAATAAATATAAAATACGTTTTTTTAATTACTTGTATTCTCTGCTTTTATTAAAATAAAATTTAAATAAAATATATTAAAATAAACACATTTATCTGACAATAAACTGTTTCAATAATTCACAAATAATTAAATGTCATTTGATTCAAATAAAAACAGCATTTAAATCAGAATCAGTTTTATTGGTAACATTTTGACTCAAAATAATTATTGGATCATTTTGGAACCAGGAACAGATTTTATTTATTTATTGAAGTTTTATTTAAAATACATGTAAACATTTCCAACCAGTACAAAATAAAATTAATTCCTCTTTCAGAATTTTTTATTTCCACTTAATCATAACTTAATAAAAATCAGTTTTTGTCTGATTTGTTCTGAATTAATGGATAATTTTAACTTTATGAAGAGAAAATCTGATTTTTGACACGTTTAAAATAAAACGTCTTTTCAGATGATTAACTGAAAACAGACAGAGACGATTTATTGATCAGCGTCATGTGATCAGACTCGACTCAAAGTTCAGAGGCGGGAAGAGTTTAAACAAGTATTCACTGTAAAATCTTACTGCAGTAGATTTTACTTTAAAAGTTGCTTTGAGCAGAAGAAGACGATGTGAGAACGACTGTTAATTAAAGCAAACCCTTTACAAATAAAAATCCAACACAAAAGATGTCAGCATGTGACATCATGAAACATTTATTGTTTTATTTACATTTAAAAAAATATTTTCTTTATATTTTAGTCGTTACCAAATATGACTTCAAAAGTGAATAAAATGCTTCACTCACAACAAACTCAAGTAAAAGTAAAAGTTCAGGTTTTGCAAACTAATTAAAAAACAAACTGAGTTTTTGTACTTAATTACAGTAACTAGAGTAAATGTAACTAGTTACTTCCCACTGAGGTTTTATTCTTTTCCTGCACAAACTCCATTTCCCAGAATCCTCAGTTCATTCCTCCTCAAATGTATAGAAAAACGATGAATTTAGTGCAGATGGATCTGACCAGAACAAAACGATTTAAATTCACAGCAACCAGACTCCAGACTGGAGAAACTCAAATGAACTGAAAAATAATTATTTTCTGTTTTAATTCATGAAGAAGCTTCGACTCAAATAAAGAGAAAAATAATGTTTGTGTTTCCTGTTTTTATTGGTGTAGAAACTTTGTTCAGTTGAGAGAAACATTATTTTCTGACTTCCCTTTAAAATCTCGGTGACATAAATACAGATGAAAAAACATTCATGGTTAAAACAGCGGCCATGCAACTTCCTGTTGGGGACCGCCACAATAAAAGTCTCTTCTTCATGATAACGTGCTGAAGGCACTCTGGGCCGTTTGAAACTGCGGCTCCGGTCCGAACTCTCCCAGCTGGAGGTGCGATACGGGTCGGAACCGAGCCTTTGGACCCAGAACTTCTTCAGCCGAGGGAAGAAAACGGACGGGCTCGGACGTTTCCGGCTTACAAAAGAACACGTTTAACATTTTTTAGGACGAGTCGATTAGTAAACATTAAAATATAACAGTGCTGTGATCCGCAGAGCGCCCCCTACAGGCAGCTGCTGGTTTATGCTGGTAAAACTGTTCAGTCCGACCGTAAAAACGACACTCGAACTACACTTCTGCTCACGTCTCCACGGCAACTACAACTACATGTTAGCCTAGTTAAAGTTTTGCTGGTCATTTCATTATTTTCCAGGCATGTTGGAGGCGTCAAAGTGAAAACAGATAAAACTTTTTCTCCTTTTTTGTTGCTGGTGTCGTAAATCTGATCCTGAGAAAGAGAACCGTCTTCATTTTCAGTCCGTTAACGATAAAAGTTTCTGTTTTGTAAAGCTTCTCTAAGGCGAAGTAAATACTGTAACCATGGCGACGGGGCCAGCCGCCGATCAGCTGACCCTCCCCGTTTATCAAAACAAAACAAAAAAAACCTTCAAAAGCACTTCGAAGCCCGAGTTGTTCCGTCAGGAACCAAAACGCTCGTGGAGCCGATCGGGTCACATTTACACACAGCTTCGCTCACATACAGGCTGAGTCCAGAGTCCAGCTCTCGCCGGTTTATTCAGGTTCCCCATTCAAAGCTGGCGCTGTCGGAGACAGAGGAGGGCCCGGTTCTGGACCCTCAGGTCGGGCCGCGGGTTCTAGTACTGGATGTATTCCGACTGAAGAGACTGCAGGAGAAAACACAGAAACGTTTTGAGTCAAACGGGAAACTTTCAGTTTGGTGTAATGAAAATCACTGAGTATGTCTGACTACAGAACCGGGCCAACCGAGCCTGGTTCTGATCCAGTTCACCCCAGTTAAAGCTGCAGTGAGCACCCTTAATAAATATTTATGTCTCGTGCCGTTACAGCTTAAAATGAAACAATCTGTGAAAATCTGTGCTCACTAGAAACAACCAATCAGGGCCAGGAGGCGGGGCTTAGCGCTGCCAATCACCCTCGTGTGGCTCTTTCTCTCTGCTACGCTGCAGATAGCATAGCCTGTTGTGAATGCTAATACTAGCTAGCATAGCAACTGATGACAGAGGATAAACAGCGTTTCTGTAACTATGAAGTGATTGACAGCGCTAAGCCCCGCCTCCCGCTCTGATTGGTTGTTTGCGTTTCTTCAGGTGATAACAGCAGCTCAGGGAGGAGATCGATCTGTTCACAGATTATCATGTTATGACATGACGGCAGTTTAAACAAATACGTTTTATAAAAGTTAAACTGCAGCTTTAAGTTGAGTTAAACTGATAAAAATATAAATTGCCAAAAAAAAAAAAAAAACACAATCCTCTTTATGTCACACTGTAAAAAGTTACAAACTGCAGCTTTAAAGTTAAAACAGAGTCTTTCCTGTCAACTGTCGCCACATGCTTGCTCAGCAAAGTCACAGAGCTGCACAGCGATTAATTTAGTAATCGATTATTATGACAAATCATTAAAAAAAATATGCAAAATTTTTATTTCACCACTGAAAAATATTTTAGACAATTTTAGAAACAGAAAAATTAAAATAATTTTTTTTTTTTTTTAAATAAGACAATAAAGATTTTATTAACTAGCATGCCTTAGTGAACACTGACTCATGTTCAGTGAAGGATCAATGCAGTGCAGAGCGACGTATCGGCTCACTGATCAATTATAATTCTTTGATTACAAAATCAGGGACTTGGACGTTAAACACAAGTTCAGAAGAAAAGCAGAAACATTTCTGAATAATCTTCTGTTTTAGGATGAAAATCTCAGGATTCCTGAGGTTTCTGTTCCCAGAACGGGAAAAGGGGAATTCCTCGTCTTCCTCCTCCAGCCGGCGCCTGTAAACCTCATCGCAGCAACAATCGCAGCAGGTTTGGAGCCTTTTGCTTTCGGTTTTGACTCCTTTCGTTCCTGGGAAGGATTCGTACGGCTGCGTGTGAAGATAAGAAAGGCTCCGGCCAGCAGAGATCCGATCGGGATGAAGAGTTTCTCCTGCCACTCATCTGCCGCCTTCCCCTTTCCTGGACCGTTTCCCAGACTGAGGCCTGCTGGTGATTCTTGCTTTTTGTTCTGAAACTTCTTACAGATGAAACCAGAAGTTTACACACCCAGAATAAACAGAAACTTGGACATGTTTCCCTCTCTGTCTGAACATAAATCAGATAAAACTCGTTTTGTTTCAGGTCAGTTAGGAGCAGCAAAATTATTTCTATTTGCTAAATGCCAGAAACATTAGTGAGAACATTTTTAGAGATTTTTTAGAAACTTTCTTTGAATTCAGAAGATGATATTCATCTGATCAGTATCCATTAGATATAATCAAGTTTATGTATAAGGAACAGTTCAGTAACAGGCAGATCACAAAAACAGAAAGTAATAAAAACTCCATAGACGTTATATTTTATATTTTTATCATGTTTCTTCCATTCGGTTATAGCAGGCAGTGAGGTGCGTTCAAGGTGTCTCTGTTCATTTGAGTTTCCATGGAAACGTGATGAGCAGGCTTTAATAATCACTGGGTTTATTTTGGTTATAATGTTACATGATGTCTGAATGATCTGAAGTTCACTGAATATTATCTTTGGTTACCGTGACATTTCTAAATGTAATTTTTATTTGAACCAATCAGACGTTTCCAAAGCGATGACATCATCATGATGTTTGTGTCTGTTGTTAAACTTCTGGTTTCATCGTTGGACGGTTTGATGCTTGTTCAGATGTTCTATCTTGTTATGTTCTTACATTTCGTGCCTCATTGCTCAGCCTCAGACATGGTGGCAGCGTTTCCTCGTCTCAGCAGCAGCTCTGGCGGTTAGTGAAGCTAAAGTTTCCCGATGCAGAGAAAAACCTCGTCTCCCCTGATCAACACGCTTAGAGAGGAGCTGGAAGGATTTCAGAGACCAAACATCACAGGAAGCAGAAGCACGGAGACATTCAGCAGGCGAGTCAGAGCGGCGAGGCGTTCCCTCCGCCTGCAGCTTCAGGAGGACCGGATGCACCGATCGCGGCCGGTACCGGTTTCTGTGCAGCCGGTACCAGTTTCTGTGCGGCCGGTACCAGTTTCTGCGCGGCCGGTACCAGTTTCTGCGCGGCCGGTACCAGTGTCTGCGCGGCCGGTACCAGTGTCTGCGCGGCCGGTACCAGTGTCTGCGCGGCCGGTACCAGTTTCTGTGCAGCCGGTACCAGTTTCTGGTCAGGCAGCAAAATATCAACAAAATATTTGATAATGTTGATTTAAAAAAATGTATAAATTTCACTGTTTCCAATTAAAGCAACAAAGTTTTAATTTTTTACCAGATTAACATTTTCGCTGCATTCTGTGCCTAAATGATGGAGTTTATTCATAATTGCGAATAACGATGTTTATTTAGGCTGCAGCTTTTAGTTTAGAGTCCAAATAAAATTAAAGTTTAGCAACTTTGATGATTAATTGGACAAAATACATTTTCTTGCATAATAAGATTTTTGTTATTTATCTCCTCATTTGTATCAGGATGAATCTTTGCTAAATAAATATTTCTAACGTTTGCGTGTGAAAAGCTCGGTCCTTTCTGCTCCGTGTTGGGACATTTTTTATTAATAATTGGACGGTTAATGTGTTTAAATAGGAGATTTTCCTTTTTTTAACAGGGTTTGAACCAGGAGAAGCTAAAAATGCAGCTTCAGTTCTGGGTAGAAAATATTTACAATGAATATTTTTCATCTTAAATGATAAATATTTATATGTTTTAAACAGTTTTGGCTGAATTACAGCTTTAAGTGAGTTTTATGTTCTGCTTTCTGCATTTAACCAACGAAACCGGATTTATGCATCAAAGCGTCTTTTTTAAAGTTTGAGCCGGTTTTTATGGATTTTGATTTTGGTGCATCTCCAGTCGCTGCGGCGTGGGAACGCATCATCATGTGATCAGAACGGACCAATCAAACGGACAGAAGAGTTGGGAAGCCACAGCAGAAACAACCAATCAGAGCAAAGGGGCGGGGCAAAGCTGCTGCTGTGTTGGAGGACTTACAGGTATGGAGCGGCTCAGGTAACGTCCTGAGGGGCCCTTCATGGCGCTGTAGGGCCCGCGGCCCCTGAAGGCACTGACGTCCTGATGCTGAGGCCTCATGTAACCCTTGACCGCAGGGGGCGCCGTGGAGCCGCCGTACAAGGTACTGTTGTTGTTGACCTCGTGCTGCGCGCCGCGAGGCCCGCCGCTGTAGCCGGGCGAAGGGGCCGAGGGGGCGGGGCTTACAGAGACAGAGGAGGAAGAGGAGGGAGGAAGAGAGGAGAAGGGAGTCTTCTCGTCCTCCTCGGCGTCGGCGGCGTAGAGATCTCCGAGGGAGCTGGCCAAGCGCGAGCCGAAAGCTGAGCTGAGGTCAGCAGATACAAAACATCAACAGGCAGGTCATGTGACACAAACACACCTGGACAGGGGACAACGGGGTGCTGCTCATGACCTCTGACCCCATGAGAATCTGTCAGTTCAGGAAACCGACGGCCGTTCCAGTCACTGCCAGCAGGTGGTGCTGCTGCTTCGCTTACTGGAGTTTAACATGAACTTTTACCAAATATTTTCACTTAAACCAAACTGAAGCCAACGGCAGTCGACCCAGAAAAGGTTTGGCGGTAAAAAGTGTCCAGACACTCTGTAAACGTTTAAAGTTGTTCCCTCGGAGTGTCTGAGGGAGAAAGTTTTATGAACGCTAACTGAGCTGCGCCGCCGCAACCAATAGGAAAATTCAACTGCAGTAACCACGGATTCACCACAGGAGGGCAGCACTGAGACCGCTGGGTAAAATACTCTGAACAAATTTACTCCAAAAGGTGAAAATTTGCACAGAAAC
>CAEGAE010034855.1:0-22830 GCA_903067095.1 Girardinus metallicus | reverse complement strand
TGTGTATATATGTGTGTGTGTGTGTGTATATATATAAATAGAGAGAGAGAGAGAGAGAGAGAGAGAGAGAGAAATTTGACTTTATAAATTAACACCTTGAAATTGCTGTCTCTTTAAGAAACTCCTGCTCTTTCTGAAACTTTTCCTTCAGGAAGTCATCATAACATGACTCTTCTATTAATCCTTTAACAAAGTTTTTTTTTTTTTTGCGCTGAGATTTAGCTAGTATAATGAGCTCTGCTGATGCGCAGCTCCACCAGGTGTTTGCTAATTGCTGCTGGCTAGTCTGAAGGAGCTGAATGGGGGAGCTGCGCGGGGAGGGCTGTTCTCTGACGCAGATGGACAGAAGTTCTGAAACTGCAGCTCTGGGGAGGAGACCCACCTCAAAGGCCTAGATAGCTCCACCCAGGCTTTTTTGCGCAATGGTTGAATGATTGCCATGGAGATTAAAAATTTCTCAAACAAAAAGAAACAAAGCAGCGCTGAAGCTGTGTTTTTGATGGGGGAATAACAATAGAACTTGATGTAGAGCTGAAAAAAGTGTATTTTACATAACGTCCCTTCAAGTGAGTGACTTATGTGTTGACACGCTGGTCACAACAGTCAGGATGAGTGCAGCGTGAAGTCATAGTGCTGACTGCTTCTGTGCCAGGCTCGAGACAGCAAGAGGCTGAGAAACAGTCTGTATAATCACATGCAAACGCAATGGGTGGTGTCAGAAGATATTCAGGTGGTTTGTAATACCAAAGAAGTGGATTAACTTGTAAAAGCATTCGTCTTCCTTTGGCTTTTTACGCATTTTTGTCACATTATGTTAAACTTCAGTTCATGTTATTGAGATTTTTTGTGATGGAACAACAATGCAAAGTTGTGCAAAGGTGTAGAAGTCTGGAGGTTTGTTTCTGTGCGGTCAGTGTTTGAGTTTATGACTAAAAGACTAAATGATTGGATTTTGTTAAATAAAAATCTGCAAAGTGGAGTGAAAATTTGAGCTTAGGCCTGTGATTCAATAACTCGCAGAATCGCCGTTTGCTCCAACTACGAATGCAAGTTTTTTCCGGCTGTCTCTATGAGCTTTGCACATCTTGAGATTGAACGTTTTACCCTCTTTCCTCTTTGCAAACCAGGCAAAATTAATTAATTTTCCAGCACGCCTGATGTTTATTGGAAAGCTACAAAGTTGCTGTATGTTCTTGTTTCTTCTTGCCAGCCTTTTTTTTTCATTTAAATGTTTATAGCGCCTCTTTGCTACAGAAAAGATTTATTTTATGTTTACAATGAAAAACCAAGATGTCTACATTTATGTGGCCTCTCTACATCTATTGTAGGCGGAGTACTTAATTTCCAACCTCAGCATAGAACTGTTTGGTTGAATGTGTTAGGGATTTATTCTGACGTGTTAAGTATGGATATATCAACTTTAGAAGCTAATTTTCAGTCTTTAGTTTCAGGAAGGCTTTTATGGAAGTGAATATGTGAATTTTTTTAACAAATGAAAATTGCAACCATGTACAAATAATGACACTGAAATTTTTTTCTATATAGAAATATTGACTATGAAAATTCTTTTAGCTTAAAATATATATTCTGAATATATTTTAACACTGAAAAAGTAAGTACACATATACAACATTCAAATTTTATTGGCATTTTTAATTGAAATTCTGATGGCACATATTTACTTACATTGGCTTTGACCTACTGTTCCCTATTGTAGGCTATTCCTGTTTTCCTTTCAGAACCATCCATCCATACATCCAGGGCCGGATTTACTAGGATGTGGGCACCTGGGCTGCAACCAGTTTTGGCCCCCTATCCACTTAGAAAAATGATTTTTCTAATGTAAATTACAGTAAATTTTTAGGTAGCCCTAAACATCAGCAAGTACGAGCTGAGGCCTTGCAGATTTAATATGTTTTCTTGCCAATAACACCATATTGTTCCCAATAAAATTGATTACAACTTCATCATTTTCAAACATTTAAAATTATTTACACTCATAAAAATGATACATAATAAAACTCACACAATCTGGGCCTATAAGTGCAATATAAAGTGTAATGTATGAAAAAAAAAAGAAAAGAGAAATCTTTACCGCCCCCTTTTGACAAAATTGAGGCCCTTGGGTTACTTTCATTTGAAGCCCCTTCCTAAGTCCGTCTACTCGTCTGTCCGTCCATGTGAACTGGAAGAGTGAACATTTCCAACACATCACGTTCCATTAAACGTTGTTTAGATTCTTAAACTCTCTTTGAGTCTGAGGGTCACGTAAACAAACCAGCAGATATAGTTTCCAGATGAGCCGCTCCATCCCACTGGCGTTCCTGTAACTTGTTTTAGCTGATTCAGATGGTGTGTGATCTGCAGCTTTGCAGAGGAAGACGCTCCCCTGTGTGTGTTTTCCTCCCTCGTAGTTTCACTTTGTTGCTTTTTTTTTTTTTTTTGTTCGTTTTTTTTTTGCCATGTCAGTTTTATCTGCTGGCTCAGACAAAAGCAATTATTTTTAGTGCTGCCTCACAACACAACGGGTGGGAACGTCTGGTCTGCTCTGCTCAGGAAATATCGGCCCCACACCCTGTGCAGACAATAACATTTAAACACTGAAATTAAATGGGGTGGGGGGAGAAAAGTTGTTTGTCATTTTCGGAGACGTAACGTACAAACACCATCTGCAATTCGACCGCTAAATGTGTTGGGTGTAGAAGTCTGGAGGTTTGTTTCTGTGCGGTCAGTGTTTGAGATTTTTTTTTTCTTTTTTAAACGTGGAGGAGCAGACGGAGATTTTGCAGCAGTGGGCCTCTTGGTTCTGTCCTGCCCTCCCCTGCACTCTGAGGCAGTGCTTTGGACCGGGGCCCAGGACCGAGCCTAAGGCGCACTACTCCGCTCCAGCCTCTCCAGAGCGCCGACTCACACTGACATTACATCAGCTAGGGAGACATAGTAGACCAGTGTGTGGATGCTCCTCGCAGCGTGTTGCTTCAAAGCAAAACAAAGCGGTCCTTGGATCGGCCGATTGACTTGTTCCTGAAGACATGAGGTCCCGTTGCTAGAGGGTGGACGCAGTCCGGCCAAGAGAGGAGACTACGGGGGGGCAGGCATGGCTGTGCGCATCATACGTGGACTGGAAGACCTGGTGGCGTCGGGGAGCCAGCTCGTCTGGAGCCTGGCGCACGAGACGCTGAGGACGTGGTACAGTCGTGGGCTGATCCCATGCAGGCGCCTCTTGGAATCCTTGTTCAGGATCGAAAAATGCTACCAGGTAACGTTCAAGTCTTAGGACGAGAAAATTGTGACAAGCATTTTTTTTAGTTTTGTCACAAGTTACATTCTTATTGCTTAACTTTCCTCGAATCAGCTGCCGTTTTTTTCTTCTTTTTTTCTGTCATGGCTCATAATTGTGTGCCGTGTTTATTGTTATGAGGACCAGGCTTCCTCCGGCTGAGTCACAAAACCAGATTTTTTTTTTTTTAACAAGAGTCCCTCTGCCTTGCACATATGGCAGTCATTTGGAAAGCAGCACGAAATGTTGTTTGATCTCACTGTCTGCATGGCTGAAGAGGGGAACTTTGAAACGCGTCGATGCTGAAACACCTGACGTGAGAGTCAAGAGCTCTCTCTGTTTTGTTCTTAATCGTGTGACGAAACCGTCATCACATAGTCTGAGAACTTTCCCAGTATTCTGCCTGCTAAAAACACCACCTGAAACTGCATATAATGGAGATGTTTGTTTTAGGACAGGATCAATTAAAAGTAGGGAAAAGGGAATTTCAGAAATCTCACAATATTTTTATGAAGAGGTCGGGAATCATTGGCTCTTGACGTGTCTGCTTAATTTGGACCCCTTGAAACTCGTTTCCTCTGAGCAGTACGGCACGGGTTTGTTGGGTCGGTAAGCTATTTATTGGTCCGCCATATTCCGGAGAGCATTGAACTATCACTGACTCACTGCAATGTCTCGTTCTTGTGGCAAGCATTGACGTTTTATTGTTCCCCAATCAATAGACTGTGTTGTGACACCAGTAGCTCCACCCTAACAATACAGTACCATCGTCCTATGGACCTACAACTGAACAGGGTGTGGAAAAGGTTGGTTGTATGGGCCACTGTTACAACAGAAACTGACAAAATAGCATACAAAACAGCACTGACTGGTGCCTTACCTACCATTAACTTGAAACGGTTCATAAGAATGTATTCAGTATGCTCAGTTAACAATTAGACCCTGAGCATTACCAGTAATCAGTGAGGTTCCCCATGGCTGTACCTGCGGCTTTAGGTGTGTTGCTCAGGTGAAACTCGCTGTGTGGTTTCTTTACATCAAAGTGATGGAGAGCGGAGGGACACGTTGTCTACTTGAGTTTCTCTACACCATTTACTGTACGAAGTTATTCCCCTCTACTGAAAGAACAATTTGAAAGAAAAATAACATTATGTAGCTTAGGTATTAGGCTTATATTCTTCTTCACCAACAGACCTAATTGGAAAACAATATTCTTGACCATAGTTTGATAATGTGACCCAGTTTCACCCATGGGACAAATATCTGGCTATAAGTTAAATAATCTGCTAGTGGAACTAGTATTCAATATTAAGGCATTATTTATTTAAAACAAGGTCCTATATCTTGTTAAAAAGTTTCTTGTGAGTTTTGTTTTATTTCAAGAGCATTAAGACAGTTGCTCTAGAAACTTGGCAAGATTTTGTGTTTTTGTGAGATGAACCCCTTTCCCCTCTAAAGTCTTTCGCAGCCTCCAATATCTTTCTTCCAAGATATCCAAGATAAGTATTTAGCTCCATCCATCTTTAGAGTTTCAGAGTGAAGGGGTAAGTCTCAAAAAAAAAGAAAAGGTTTCTTTGGTAGTCGCCACGTAATTTTTTATGTGCAATTTTTTTATGTACTTTGTGTTGATTTATCGCATAAAATAGGGCATACAAAAAACATATCTTAATATTTAGCATTATGTGACAACATCTGGAGAGTTCAGTTGGTGTGAATACTTTCACAAGTGTATGCTTAGTAACAGTAGCTCGCAATTCTGAGTTACAAAATGACTTTGAAAGAGCTTCATTGTTAGCGGTTAGCTTGAAGTCATTCTGTTGAGTCATTGCCTTTGTCTCTTTCTCCAAGAGTAGATGCTATTTGTTTCCATTTAGGTTTTTTGTTCTTGCTAATTTTATTAGAGACACTGTTTCTTGCCTCCTGTGAAACACAGTTAAAGCCTAGAAGCTCTCAGCATGTGCAGCTGTCCGAGCTAACAGTTAGCAACATGCTAACTTGGCATGACCTCTGTCGTGCTGTCGAATGCTCTTCGAAGAGACATCTCTCGTTGCGGTTCAGGGCAGTAAAAAAAAAAAACAACAAAGTGGTAAAGCAGCTTGTGCTGCTGTTAAAAGTGAAATGACAGCTTTGCAATGACGCTTAAAACACACTCTGGGAAGATTAAGTTTAAAAAATAACAATTAACAGGGCGTCCTCTGGCCTTGTGGTCGAAGTAGCTGGACTTCAATGTAACCATGACTTTCCAGCATTAAAAACCAATTAGCTTAACACTGTTTTTCACTGACGTCAGAGAAGTAACAGACACAGCACACACATTCAGAGACAGCAGACAGCTCTACTGGTACCAATCGGAAATAAAATTTGCCTTAGAAAATATGTATAAAAAGCAGGTAAGAGATCTTCGATGTTGGTTGAAGTAGACCAATAGGCAGAGACGTGTAGTGGCATGTTGGAGGTTTAATGAAAATAATGATGAAAACCAAAAGTTACAGACAGCCAGATGAACACAAGCAAAACTAAATAGGAGGAACCAGCAAGGAGCGTCAGCAGAAGAAGCGTTAAAATACTGTGAGGGTGAATGCTGAAACAAAAGACTTGGACTGATGAGCAGGAAGCAGATTGAGGAGAGAGAGAAAGAGGAAGTGACAGGGGAGCAGTGGTGGAGAAAGTACTCAAAAGATGTACTTAAGTAAAAGTACAAATACACAGACAAAAATGTACTCTAGTAAAAGTAAAAGTACCACATTAACATTTGTACTTGAGTAAAAGTAAAAAAGTACTGGCTTTTAAAAATACTTAAGTATTAAAAGTAAAAGTACTTGCTGAATGCATTACCTAATCGCTAATACAATATCATTAACTTAAGTGTACATATCGTATTTAATTTTAATACATCAGAAATTTACCATTTTAATGAACAATGCCATAGATAAAGCATGTTTTTATTGGGTTTACTCTGTAACATAGTTTAGACTTAGATATGTGATTCTATGCATCATCATTTCAGGGAAGGAAACATCGCATCTCCTTTCCTAACATAACATGAACTTCACTTTCATTTTCCTTCTTTCCATCCCCTTTCCAGCAGAAAGAGGATGGAAAGAAGGTGGATGAGGGAGGACATGCAACCAAAGAGCCACATAGCAGTGTTGTAGTCAAGACCACCTAACCCGAGACCAAGTCAAAACCAAGACCAGTGCCCCGCGCTACATGACACAATAAAATTAAGTGTACCTATTAAAACTGCTTCTCAAATTGATTTTAAAGATTCACATTCCCATAAATCACCTAGATATTAAATACTTAGAGCTTAAATAAATTTAACCAGGATTAAGGGGGAGTCGATGGGTGACAACAGACACACGTAATTAGTAAGCCACGTTATTGCTTGGGTTTTACAGCGCCATGTTAAGTCCCTGAACCTCACATTGTACCGAAAAAAAAAAAAAAGCGCAATGCGACTTGGATCTAACGAGTAACGTGACGGTTTTGTAGAAATGTAGTGAAGTAGAAAATACAGATACTTACTGTAAAATGTAATGGAGTAAAAGTCGAAAGCATCCTTGATTAAATCTAATTAAGTAAAGTACAGATGCACGAAAATTGTACTTAAGTACAGTAACAAAGTACTTGAACTTCGTTACTTTCTACCAAGGCTTCTTGCCTTGCTTAGCACTAATATACCTTTTAGTTTGTTTAGTTAGATAAAAACAAGTTGTCATTTTTGTAATGGAGGAGCAAAATAAAGGAGCTGGGAGAACTTTTAAACCAAAATAGGTCGATCTGTTTTATATGAACATTGCCTTAATTAGCAGAGACATGCCTCTGGAGGTCTTAGCAAGAGGGTAAATTTTGAGCTGGTGATCTGCAAGGCCAATTCTCAATTGGAGCTGGACATTAAACATGCTCTTAAACTGCTGGCAATAAAATGCGAGGCTCAAGGATTGGAAAGATGAATCCTTCTTGTACTGCATATTCCCTGACCTCAATTGCTGTAAATTACTGCATTTGGAAACTGCCTGGGCAGAGAGGAGAGATCCAAAAGTATTTTTATTTTCTCATGATAGGACATTTCAGGAAAAAAAAAAAGAACAAAATGGAAGTCACACAGAATACATAGTAAATGAGCTAAATAGTTGAATTTTTGCTCACTTTTGTCTGAACATAAAAAAAAATACAAACTGAGACATGCCTGAAATTGCTTTTTTGATTTTTTTTTTTTTTTTTACCCCTTGCCAACAGCAATTTTTAATAAATTTCTATTTCCTGGAAAGATTGAAAAGCGACTACACATATTATTACATGAGTTTAAACCTATTATTCTTTGCTGGTTGTAATTGTAAAAAAAAAAAAAAAAAAAAAAGGAGTTGGAAAACAGTCAGCACATCCAAGACCAGGACTTCGTGTTGTCTCCATAAACTATCACCAATATCATTGAATTTCTTAGTGGCTTGCATTTTTTGGAAAAAAATAGAAAAAGAAGCCCTCCTGAGGGCTGGGGGGGTTATTTATAAGAACTTTTTTTTTTTTTTTCATCTCGTAGAGACTGTGCAGCAAATAAAAATGAAATGTTTTTGCAGCAATTTTGGATTTTAAATCTAAACCTGCCTGGGGTATAAATAGTTTTTAGCTTGACTGAAGAGTGGATATAGATCAAACATCCCCTTTTCTACCTGTCCTTGCTCCCATAATTTTCTTGCATTAGACTGCACTACTTTGAGGAATATCAATACCTCCCATGGCGAAGAAAGGCTGCCAGTGTCAGTTTCCGTGTACTAAACTGACATGCTACCCACACACACGTGTGCATTCCTATACTCAAAGAGATAGTCAGACACTTAACCACCCACATACGCCTCTGACTCTATGAGGACTACAAAAGAAACTGATTCTCAGGGTTGCTGCATTGTCAGCCGCTACAATAGACTTGATGAAACCGAGACTGTGTGAGCCTCACCTACACACAAAGAGATACTCGCCAAGTCCTGCACAATAGTCCTGATGAGTTGATAACAATCGTAATTGACTCGCAGGTTAGCTATGACATAGATGTGTTATGAAATGACAGCACAGTTGTGTGGCGAGCGAGACAGAGAGAGGAAGTCCAAGAATGAGAGGAGTTTGGAGGCAGATAACGAAGAAAGAGTTGCTGAAATCCAGATACGCTCGTGCATGGGAGGGAATCAGGAGGAGAACGTCTCGAAGGGAAATGAGACGAGGAAGATTTGACAGTGTAGTCAAACAGAGGCTACAGGAGAACAATGTGAGTAACTGCAAGAAAGAGGTAGATTATGAAAAAAAAATGTGCACAGAAGAGAGAGAGAGAGAGAAAGAGAGGGAGAGAGAAACAAGACAAGAGGAGAAGAGGGTACAAGACAGCTTTTATTGCACAACATGTGCTGTGGACAGATGGTGCTGAATAATGTATTAAGGCTTTTACACTGTCCCTGCGTTTTTGCACTGGAGTAAGAAATTAACTCATATCAAGAAAAAAATATTTTGCTGGGTTTCCACCTCTTTTTTTTAAATATTAATGCAACAGAACACAGAGGTGCATTTCTACTTTTATATAGTCACATTAAAACACTTTGAGATTAATGCTAAAGAACAACCACCTCTGGCATCACCTGAAGCCCTTTAATAAACTAGATTTCTGTTTTTATTACTTCGTGTACTTTGATGAAACTCCCATTCAAAGATGGTCCCCATAATAAAGCAGTTAAAGAAGAACATAATACACTTAAGTTTTCACGAGAAAGTGTAAAAAATTTGTCAAAGTAGTTTGTAACATATTTCTTTATAACTTTATTTAACTTATAAGACGCTCCCATTGGATACCTTGGAGGGTTAGTGACAACAGTGTATTAACTAGGGTGATCTTTGTAAGGCGTAAATTACAGTGTGGTATACATGAAAAAAAAAATAACAAAACAAAAATCAATAATTTTTCTTTTCTGGATAATAGTCATGATTCAAAGTCTACTTAAAATGTTACAGTTTAAACAGTTTTCTCACCTGTAATGGATGTTTTTCCTCAGTTGGGACAGGGAAGTTGGTTAGAACTGCTAGGATGGGTCGATACAGAATCTCTGGAAAAAGACCTCAAAAAACCCCCCAAAAAATAACTTTTAAATTCTGCATCGATTCCATGGGTGGTTTTAGATGGGGGCCCAACAGGGACCAGTGTCCCGGTAGAACTGAGCACCCATGTAAAAACACTGGTCCCACCCTGACCCCCTTGTACATTTGGTCTGAACCTGCCACTGATCTATGCCTTTAAATTTTCTCCTTAATTTTTAAGAAAAAAACATCCCAAAACATTTCTGAGCTGCTACTAAATCTTCCAATTTACAAAGAATTTCCAAAAAGCTGCTGCAAAATGTAAATTTAGAAAAAAATCTGGATGAAAGGCAGAAGTGAAAAGGACTGAGTTGACATTTCCTTCACACCCAAATGAGTTTGTTGCCTTGCTGCTGATTTTTGCTCACCTCCTTTTCATTCGGCAGACTTGGAGCAGCCCACCTCGCCTGCTGCCAGTTGCACTGGCCTTCTGGGCTGACAGCACATAAGAGGTTCTGCCAAAGCTGGGAACGTACCAGTCCTCAGGCCAAGTAGACACATGCTAGTTGGGCAATTTTCGTATAAATGTAGTGTGAAAACAGACCGAGAAATAGCCAGATTGAGGTAAAGACAAATAAATATAAAGAGAGGACGACAGCAGGAAGAGCAAATGTCAAAAGACCCACAGAGACTTTTTCTTTTTTTTTTTCCCCTGCAAATTAAATAAAATATAGTCTCTGGAAATGATCATCTATTTCTTTCCAACTCACAACTCTCTTCATCTCTGGCCTGTAAACAACACTGTTAATGAGACACAATCTCTCTTACACACAGCCACAATAAACATAAGTCCTCTGCCATGCAAGCTTCCACCTCTCACACACATACGCACACACGCCGGCACACACTCTACACAAATGTAATGAGAACTCGCTGTTTACTCTTTGAAGACTGATGGTGTTATTAAGTCTGGATGTGACTCGCTCTGTGAGATAAGTTTATTTGGCGGTGTGCTTACATGATGAGCATTTGATTGAGATTTTCACATCTCCCAGACATGAGCCACAATCTAAATAAATAAATAAATAGAGGCCAAGAAACAAGTGATGATCCGGAAAGCAGGAAAATTATGCCTGTGGTACAAAGGAGATTTTGAACTCCTGCAGTTTTTTTTTATTTTATTTTTTTACTATAGTGTAAACCTGTTTCTTTTGATAGACTACCTCAGTTTTGGATCAAATAAAAGTGTGAAATTGCTTTAATAAGACTTAGTGACAAAACTGCCGCTCTAACAAAACACAGTTTTGATTTTGGCTTCCAGGAATCTGTGGCTTGTTTATGTGTTAAAACTAAGCTTTGACATAAACAATATGTTTGACTATTATTCAGACAAACGTTTTACCAGAACAAAACTAGGCTTATCTCAAAGAAAATCTTCTTAGACAATTGTTATTCGAAATTCCACATTAGGACTGTTTCCTTTTATTTGTTCATATTGATGCTGAGTCAACATAACAACCACTAAAGATGCAACACTAGTCAGTTTGGACAAACTATGTTTTTCACTACTGCTGTCCATATAAAAGGTTCAAAAAACTCCAAAGCCTGTCTAAATTACGCAGGCTGGATCGGTTTTTAAATTGATAGGTCCAAACAAGTGGGGTGTTGGATGGAAGATGACAAGGTGCTACAACAATAGGCTTAATACAATCAGGAGACTATTGAGAAACTATTCTGGAACAGTTGAGTTAAAAACTCTGATTAGGCGTAAAGGCACAATACAGGCAGTAATGAGACCAACAAAATAGATTTCAGAAGGACTACATTTTGTGTACGACTGTGCATCGTAGCACCAATCCATGGAGTTCAGCTCATGGGAGTTTTGTGAACTACAGATTGCAGCTGATGTCATATATTTTATTATGAAAGGATGTGCTTGGTCATTAGCAGGTGTTGTTTGTGGGTTCAAGGCTGTTAATGGGTCCTAATAATCTGTTCATGTCAACTAAAGCTTGGCTATAATGACCACATACAGAAATGTGACTTCAAAGTAACACTGTATTAAACAACTTTTGCATCAGAAACAAAATAAAATACATTTACATCCTCTCTTAATTAAGCTACCTCCAATAATTACAAGGGCATGTCTGGCTGAATATTTCAAAATAAATGTCCTGTTCAATCAGGTTGCATTTTAACTTCTTTGCAATTTAGAACTCACACCAGAAGTTTTGAAATGTGGATTTAGAGAAAATAGTTTCCCGATATTCATAAAAATTCTCCAGCTTAGAGTGCTAAGAGAATGGCTGATCATTTCCACTAAATTCAGAATTTATCTGGTTGACACTTCCTACCAAATAAAGTGGCATAGCTCTTTATGCTATGCCATAAGAGCTATGACCTTTCTGCGTTTGGCTTATGTCACGTTGAACGGACTAATCTGTTGAAACTGCCGTGGCTCGGTACCGCTCCTCTCTATTTTCTGTCCACAATAAAAGCCACTGGAGTCTAATTAATAATTTAATTTGTGTATATTCAGTTAGTTCATACTATATTTTATCTAACTTTCTAAAAACTTGGCAGAGGAAAACAATTTGCTCCCCTGTCTTATTTTTGAACTCATCCTATACACCCCTACTGTGAGCATTCTGATAAAAAAAACAAAAACAACAACTCATCCTCAGATGTGCTGAGTTTGCTCTTATTGCAACTGCTGATGACACAATTAAAAGTTCTGGATGAACAAAATAATGGAAGCAGTAAGAAACGTCAGGAGCGTATGCCATCCTTATACTCAACAGCAGGATAAGTCCTAATTAACAGGAAGGAAGTAAATGATGAACAGTGTGGTGGATTGTGTTAAAGATAAACTTGTTTCACCATTCGGATCAGGATGGTAGACTGTCACACACACACAGTTACAAAGCAATTATATGAGTGTATAGTGTGTGTGTGAGATAATATCTTCAGCAGTGCTCTACTGGATGCGTGATTTTTTTTTTTTTTTTTTTTTTTGAGGATGACTGCTCGTGTCAACAGAATGACAACTGAAACCTTTCATTTGCATTCCAGGATTTTTTTGAGCCACTTAATGCAACGTACTTGTTCATTTCAATATAAATATTTTGTGACTTCCTGAAAAAATAGAAAGCTAAAAGCAACCTCTGGACATTTTGTAGGAAAAAAAAAAGAGAAAACTTGTTAGATCTAAAGGCTTTTAACACAGTAAGGCCCAATCATACATTAGACATGGTGATATGTCATGATGTTATATGGATTATTGTTTAGGAAAAGCAACTTTGACGTCAGTGTGTCAATATTTAAACCCGTATTTATAATTCTGTCCCTATGAATGCTAGAGAAAATTCACAATAAATCCAAACTTGTTCTTTTTGTTGCTGTTCAAACAGTTCCCTTTTTTAAAACTTCCTGAAATTCTACATTGTGTTGTATAATTAAAATTCTCCTGAACGCATCATTAAAGCAAAAAGCCCAATCGGTAAGACAGGAGAGAAGAAAGTCAAAGCCGTGTAGGATTTGATAGAGATGAAGAAGAAACCATAATTGGACAAACACAACCTTCCATTTCTCTGCCAGGTCAGAATGAAACGTGGAGCACTGCCAGTGCCAAAATCCTGCCAGCAGGTAATAAGAGTAGCAAGAGATGTCTGCCTTCCTCCGCCTCCATCCATCCTCCCATCTAAGTCTGCCAAGGCTGGGTGGTAAAGGGCTTTTTATCTCATTGTAAGTCATTATTACATGTCACTCTGTAGCCTTGTAAGGCAAGGCAGCTGCATTCCAGAAAAGGGATTGCGATATAAAAGTGTGACGTTGCCCACCTGAGCACGTGCAATTCAAAACCCTGCACATGTCTGGAAGTAAATCCACTTAGAGTTGAGGGAAGTTATCAATCTGACAGGCGGAAAACTCTTTTCGTGTAGTTACAAATCACAAACAACCAGTGCATGTGAGATGCAATAGCTGTAAATCTGAAATGCTGAGGGGTGAGGGAGAAACAGCTGCAAAGGAAACTGACTGTATTTCACAGTCAATCATGCAAACAACACTGCCTACACTTCTTTTTCACCCTCTCTGAACACTTCACCCGGTAAGCCTATCGACCACTCTGCTGACATTGCAACCAAATGCCTCCCACCCTCCAAAAAAAAGACAGACATATATGTAGTTCAGTAGAGTAGAAAAGATGAACAAAACATTAACCACCACATTTCAAACTTTGTCTAAAAAACCCATTTCAACACACCCAGAAGTATTTTAATTCTACTCATTTTGCTGCATTGTTTATTCCACTAGAAACACTTCGGTTTTAAAAAAAAAAACCCAAACAGCTCTGTTGTGAGCTTCCATTATTTATTTTTCGAGCTTTAACTACTTTGGGAGTTTAATTTTCTCTGAGTCCCCACAGACTGTGTTGACATTTCGTAAGAGGGATTTGGAAGCGCAATTCACAAGAATCACAGTACGCATTGCAGCGAACAGAAATGTCTCTTGACTTCTCTGCAGAATAAATATTGAATTTCCATGCCTCTTTTTTCTTTTTTTTTAAATGGTGCCTGGTACCTTTTGTTTTTCTTCCAAAGTAATAAATGACTAATGCTGCAAAGTGCCTCTGCAGAGGTCACCAAGCTGGTGACAAACCAGCACAGGGCCAAGGAAGGACAAGTTTCTTCCCAAAATGCTGAAGGCTCTGGACGTTGTTAGACTTGTGCCTCCATGTTCCATAGAAGATTGGGACAACACCTGTAAAGTGCCAGTCTAAAGGTTCAAAAAGTAGGCTCAGAAATATTGGATAATCCAATATTGGATTAAAGGGCTGCAGTTTAGCTTTTATCCTGGCTGCAGAAAAATGGAATAGATCTCATCTACGAAATTTGGCTGTAGATATATTTTAGGGGTCTGGAGAACTCCTTTTACCTTCTCTCTCATGATATTTTGTGGTAAGTTCTGCAGTTCTGGGATTCCTGGGTTGCTTACTTGGTTCTCGTGCACTCAAAGCGTAGAGAGTCCTGCATGGTCTGGCTAAACTGCCAAAGTTATTTGTCATTGTCAGAGTTTTATGTAAAAAAATTGCCTCATTTTGTTCCCCACCTCATATTGTCTGCTCCTTCTTGTCACAATCCCACTGGCAGAACCTTTGCCCTCCTCTTCATGCAAAACTGTTGTGTGATTGGTCAGAAAGCCATGCGTGTTTGTTCATGAGAAAAACTCCCCCATGTGTTTCTTTCATCGCATTGATTAATGCAAAATTGTGAAATAATCCATGTTCACAAGCTAGTCCAGACATAAGTGCGGTTCAAACTGTTTTTGAACATTTAGTGTCATGAAAGAGAGCCAAAAGGAACGCATAAGATAAAATAATAATTATTGAATGCCTCAAAGTGTATGAAACAATCATAAAATTCAACAGATAAGTTCTCCATTAAATTTATTGGATATTATATTCTTGATTAGACAGACATCTTGGTGAGAGTAAATTTTTTGGAAGGGATTCCACTCACTACAGTGACAGGTGATACATTTCCTGAGGCAGTATTGGAACAGCTGAGAGTTTAATATGCATCTCTAATTTATAGGGTGTTTCCTGCATGGCAATTATGCTTGAGTTTCAAAATAATGTAAGTGTTGGAAGAAAGTTCACCTCATACATTCAGTTCTCTATATTGGAATAGATCTAAGATGATAAAGTAGAACACGATATTTACTTCATCGTTCCAGTTGGCACTTTTTGCTCGAAGGGAGAACACATGACACCGGACCTTTAAACAGACTTTTAAAAAAATAACAAAATATTACGTAGAGCACACAATCTCCATCTAAACACACTTAACTGAAGACAATGTAAAGGGAGACACAACAATAGCAACAACCTTTTACATATCGCATCTGAATTTGCTAAGATTATCCAATTTCTGAAGTATAAATGTGTTTTAAACCAATAAATACCAACACTTTGTATTCTTATTCAACACTTTGGTCTTTGGTCATATTTTATTTATTTATTTTTTATTTGTTTTACCATTTTCTGTATAATATCAAGTATTGAATCTTAAAAACACTAGTCAGTTTTCTTTGTTACAACTTAAGTCAAAGTCTCACACCACCATCACTGGCAGGTATAGATGAATACATTTAAATTTAAAGAGGCTTCAGGGTCAAGCTGACAGTAGCAGGAAGTTACGGATTCATCTTAAAACCCATTGGGAACCTGCTTGGAATTTAACCTTGACTGATTAGAAACCTGAATTGTCCTTTCTATGCAGCTTATTAGGGTCAGAAAGAACAGTGTACTAGCATATGAAGCCAGATGAGCTTGGAGCTGTAGATGCCTGCAGCTCAGGAGATAAAATTGGTTAAGAACAAAAGATCACTGAGGTCAATCAAAGTTTTGATAGTGCTTTGTTTGTTTATAATGATCTCCTTTGGTTTTCTTTCACTTTATGGAACAAAGGTTTTCTGCTTGCACTTTGAAAACCTACCAAGAAGTACAAAACAAGGTTTTTTTTCCACATTATTTAACCTCTGTCCAGATGCTGAGAGTGAGGCAAACACTGAGCCTGCTACTATTGAGCATATAGACCAGAGATATGAGACATTTAGAGTAGACTTTTTAGTTTTTTTATTAAGCTGTCTGAAATGTTTTGCTTGTTTAATTAAATTATTCATTTTGTGTCAACAGCTTGTTCCAGTACAGAGGGCACAGACTTATGAAATATTTTTCCCCCTTTTGTAGTATAATTTAAAAAAAAAAAAACGCTATGAACTACAGACTTACAGTATTTGACAGACATTCATTATTTTTGTTTACTTTCTTGTGATAGTCCTAATAGGTAAAGAAATTATATAAAGTTTTATCTCAAGCTGTAATAATGTACTTGAGGGCAAAAGTCCTTCAGATGAATAAAAGTCAGAGTAGTTAAAGAGCACTGAAGCCGTCAACTTACAAATAAATCTCTACAAAAATGGAGCTAACAGTTTCAGTGAAATGCCATTAGTTTGAAATCAGTGGAAACCGTGTTCCTCAGGGTACTATATAATAATTCAATATGTCAGGTAGTGATAAGCAGGAAGCAGTGCAGGCACACCTATTAAAACGAATCCACAGCTGCAGAAAACATTCTAGGGAGAAGTGGGCCGACTGTGTCACACACACATGAAAAACAATTGCTTTACAGTCATTTCTTCAACAAATTATGCATGTTACCAATTCATGTCATTTAAACGTCAGGGTTAAGAAGTATTTTCTGGGTCCCCGCCTCCCCTCCAGGTACTCCGAATGCCATTGGCTACATTTCTCCTATCAGTTTTTGTTAGCAAAAGCCCAAGAGAACAGATGTATACATTTTAGTAAATAAATCAAATTTAAATTTCCTTAGCTTAGATGGATAAAAATGAGCAAAGCTGCAGCTTCTGGGAATTAACTGATTTTCCTGGTAATAAGGAATGGAGCAAGGGTTGGAAACGTCATTAATGTCACATATCAATGAAGATGAATGAGTTTCTTCATGCTACTTTTTTTTAAGCACAGTTCAGTGTATTATTAAAGAGGCTTAACACCGTCAAAAAAAAAAAAAAAAAAAAAAGATATTGGGATAGCCTCAGGTCCACACCTTTAGAAGCTAAATTTAATAACATTAACTTGACTACAAACGCGTGTACAAAGATTTAATTAGTTTGTAGTCAAATGTGAGCTAATGTATAGACATTGCTCAGCCTCATGTTCATAGAAAGCCATTTTAAATTTGTATTTGTTTGAACTAAAAGTTATAGTTTAATCATCGTTCAATTACAAGAGCAAGACCATCCAGAAACTACATCTATTGGGAAGCTGCAAGGCCAAAACCAATGTTGATCAAAAAGAAGAAGCGTTAGATGTTCACAAGATTGCATAAACACATTGAGCAAATCATCATCTGAACCCACAAATTGAAGTAGTCAGAAGAGTTACTTCCACTGAGCCTCACCTAACCCGCATTTAATCTTTCAGCAAGACCAAAGTGTTGCACATACAATAAAGCTGCTAGTGCTGTATTACAGTTGCTGTAAAATAAGTTTAGTTTTTTTTCCCCTCCTTTGGATAGAAAATCAACCACACCCATCTTCTTCACAACTCTTCTTAGTGCTGGGCTTGCGCTTTGCGAGAACAGAGCACAGTGTCTCCTTCACTGGGGACTGTCAGCATGTTTCTTTACTTGAGATGCATTAGATTTTCCACAGTTTCTGGTGGGGATCTGATTCCAATCCAATAAGGTACCATGGGAAATTGAGTTCTGAGGTCAAGAGACAGAGAAGTTTTTGGCAGATTTTTAGATTCATTAATAAATTCAAACTTTGGTCTCTGTGGAGTTTGTTTGGCAGAATAAGGCCATAGATGTGTATGTGTTATACTAACAGGCAGGGAAGGTAAAGTTATAAAGAATATTGCCACTGCAGTGCAGCGGCAATGCTCATTGGCAGCCACCAACAAATTCAGCTTACTCACTGCAGTATGCAGAAAGTAGTATTGATATCATAGACATTTATAGCAGAATGAAAAATTTACACATTAGCAGATCATAACTGAATCTTTAAGGAATTTGCTCCTACAAGGCAAATGTCAAATTTTACAAGCACGAATAAAACAATCTGCCTTTAAATTGTTGTTTTCAAGAAAATAAGTACAATTTTGAAAGACCACTTTCTGGCACAAATGGAGTCTTTGGAGCCACACAAATGGATAACGCCACCATATTTGATTGCATAGCAGTTAAGAGATTCTAATATGTAACTTTTTTATACTATTAAGATATTTAGATACACTATTTTCTTTCATTTTCTGTGTGTGAAAGTCATAAAAATTACAAGACTTAAGATCTTGAAATATTTGACACTGTGTAATCTATATATCATTCAAGTTTCAACTTCTAAAATAAGTATTCAACTTTTTTTGAGACATATTTGTCTCTAAATAAGTTCATAGTAATTGCAGCTTCATAAAAATGACCACACTCTCCAACTAAATGCTTTATTAAATAAATTTGGGTTGTTTCAGAGCATAAACATGTAACTTTTCTGTTACGTAACTTTTCTCTTTTCATTTCTCTCATTTTTGAAATGAACAAAAACCCTTCTTGCTTCTCAAAAGAATACATTTTCCTCTGTTCATTCAGATTTTTTTTATAGTCTCTTTCATTTATTCACTAAACTGAGCCCTGCTGGTATACATTGAATTTTGCTTAGTATTTAGACTTGACAAAAAAAATTTTTACTTGTTGATTTAGATTTTCTATTACTGAGGTTGTTCAAGGTTGCTCCCAGTACAAATTTGAAACTCATTTTTTGTGGTTTCTTGCTTAATCTTTGAAGAAGTAATGGCTCAACACAAGGCATGAGCCTTTGAGACCTTTCCAAATATTGTACTTCTCTTATTAAAGTAGAAGATATAAAGGAACTAATAAAGATGTGGCAGCTTTGCCAATTTCTCAAGATTGAATTTGTTGTTGAGTTGCATGACCGACTATGTTATCAAGTTGAAGCAAGATACTATAATGTTCAGACGTCCTGACATGCAAAATCTTAAAGATTTGTCATGACCGCCCTTCCACAAATCTTTAAAAGAATGTAAGTGCATATGGCGTAGACAAAAATTAAACATCAGTGCAGAACCATCGGCATCTTAAACCACGTCGTTCTGTTTCTTCTTTAGAACTTAAATCAGGAGGAATATTTAGGATGTTTGACTTTGTGGAGATGACCAAAAACACACACACACACACACACACACACATTGTGTACTATATCAGTACTATATCAGTACCACTTAAATAGATTTTCTGCATAGTTTTTTTTTTTATAAGGAAATGGTATAAAACATGTCACTATCTCCAGTCCACTAAAAGCTCCAAAGTGTTCTCTGATGGGCCAAACTGCTTGTGCTTTGTTTTGTGTTTCATAAAAGCTCACTTTGGTGGGTTGTGTGTTCAATCAAAGTTCTAGCAACTGTAGGAATATTTACTTCACTGAATAAAGCAATGTTTTCTAACGGAGCGTTCTCTAATCAGCTTGCTAATGAGATGCTGAAAGAATCTTGAGTCCTGCTTGAAGGTCATCGCACATCTCTGAGCATTTGGTTTCTTTACTCTGAGCTCAGAATGTGCCAGTGTTCATCTGTTTCCTGTAGTGCTATTAAAAGAGGTTATTTCTTTTCTTTTTTTTCTAAATTGAGCGGCAGACTAGGGTCACGATCACGGGACTCCATTGTCTCTATTAATCTTTTTCCCCCTACCTCGATTCATCTTTCCCACCTGTTTTCTCACCTTCAGGTTTCCATTATCATGTTGTCTTTGGTCTCCATTTATTTCATATTTTTCATTTTCATATTCTTTCCATCTCTGTCATTTCACCCTCTCTCTGTGATTCTGTCTTTCTCTTTCTATCTGCCAAAAAACAGAACAGTTTGCTGACAGATGTGAGTGCCGAATAGCTTCTGACAAACTTGGGCGTCCTTCTCATCCGTCATCCTGGACGCCTGAGTATCTAACTGTAAAAGAAATCCATAGAGGTCCAGCTGGGTCAATACAAGGAAAATAATTTCTTTGAAATAAAACCATTTTTGTTGACTTGCTCTTTTTGGACGAGCAAGAGTACAATCGTGTAACTCTTATGTATTATGCAAAGCCTGGCAAGTGAAGACTTTTCCAAAATCATGCAGGACTTGAATGTGTCCCACTGCGTTCTCTCAATATTCAAAAGTCGTGATAGTCACTCTTGCCGCACTGTATGATGGAAGATGGCAGAATACAATTTGTGGTGGCAGCAGTTATTGATGTTATATTCCTATTATTAGAGTCAGACTCTAAAAAAGAAATGGGAGGGTATTCAAGGATCAATAATCCCCATTGTGACTTTATTATAAACAAAAACAAATAAATGGTATCCTAAAAGGATAGCAGAGTCAGTATACTAAAAAAAGGTGAAAAAATAAATAAATAAAGCTGGGGAACACTTAAGAACAGTAGATGGTTAAAATATAGAAAATGCAATCAAACCAGCTTGGCCCTTTGTAAAAATGTTATTCCCTCCAAACCTAATTACTGGTTGTGTTTCCCTTGGCAGCAGCAATTGCCATTAAGCGATTGCTGTAACTGACTGTGAGACTTTTAGATCTAAAAGTTTTAATGCACTCTTGTTTGTTTCAGGGAATTTCAACCAAAAAGAAACAAACATTGCTTTAGCATCTTTGTAACCTTGAAGCAGATCTAACCTGTACAGTTAAACATCTGAATTGTGTGAAAACTGCATTTATTACTGAAACGGCTGTGTAGTTCAGAGAATATATTTCAAATTTAGCTTCTGTGCTGGACTGCCTGGTGATTGTTAAAATAGGTTCATCATTTTTATCTGCATCCTATGTGTGTTGTATCAATGCATTAATACAACACAGCAATCATGCTAAAAGGAATCATTTTATGTAGTCAGAGTTTAACATTTGGTGTGATTTAAGGGCTATGGTGTGGCTTGTGTCCATACTAATCAGTACTCTCTCAGTTCTAATGAGGAAAATAACAGTCAAGTGTTAATTACTCCTCTGCCAGTTGGCAGAATCCTGGAAGGGCTCACAAGGCATTTGGGACCTTTAGCTCTCATTGTGAAACCTTTGTGGCTGTCGTACTTCAAGCTGTGAGAGGTTAACAGCTCTGGGACTAAGGTCCACTGGTTCAGTCAGGCTCTCATTACTCTGTGAAGGACCAGAGAAACTGAGTGGATGAACTACATATTCTCAGTGCACGAAAAGAGGGTCAGCTATTCTTCCACAGGCTTATAATCAAAACCCATTTTGTACTCCCACTAAATTACACTGCGTCACTCTGACAACTACTTTGATGTTGTTTGGTATTCATGGACGAGTACGTGGGTACGTGGGCTTGTGTTGGAAGCATACGTGTTCTTCATTTAGGACACATAGGAAGTCACACCCACGCCTCCAATAGGTTTGTTTCCTTGATTTTCAGCACTCTGCTATCACCGTGCCCTCGTCGGCTTTGAATCCTGACAAGAATATAGATGCAACCTCATTTCCCCTGAGCCATTTTAACATTGTGCAAGCTGTGAGCCACCATCTCCTCAATATACATATTTAAATCCTAATAGCTGAGCATGATAGAAAGTTTAATAAGGGAATGCATTCAAATCTTTATATGTTGCAAACAAAAGTTATATATTTCATGATATTATTTCTGTAAACGTGACCTGCATTGTGACTCATAGACACATTTGTAAAGGTCAAGTTAAGAGCCAAACAAATGTAATAAATGCATGATAAACAATTCACAATTTGATTTTTTTATTGTTTTTCAAAGCAATCAAGTAATTTTGAAACACATTTTTCTAAAACAAAGAGACATCAAATCTGGATTTGCACTTCTGTATATGGATGGAATGCTCCTTATGGCTGTAAACAAAGAACAGATTAGTTCCTCAACAATAAAATGATGATAAATATGGAAAATTAGTTTACCAAATCTACTAATCTTAGTCTCTATCTTGGAAAGATGTTTCTTTAAAATGAACACTGAACACTAAAAGACAGAAACATGGTAATTTGAAATGGGAAACATTGTCAACTGTTTCTGATTTGGCAACTATGTTGTTACTTAGTTTGTGCACCTTGATTAGAGGTGTAAAATACTTTAGATTTTACTCTAATTTAATGAACTTGACCTGTTGCAGATGGAGAATATGCACTCTGTCGCCGATTTTATCCCAAAGTCAAGATGTGGTAACTATGACAACACTATTTCATATTGTCATTTATTTGAAGCTAATTTACATTCGGTAAATAATTTAATGTGAAGGCTATTTGTCCCTAATAATGCTGTAATGATGTTATTATTTTCTCCCGGGGAAAATCTGATTGCTTTATTTAGTTTGCATGTTCATTAATAGGCAGCACTGACATCATGCTCATTAGCACACACAAATGAGATCCTCCTGCTGTGTGTGTCCTGGATCCCACAGCCGGGGTGTGTCATTGTCCTTTTGTCCAAGGCAGCCAGGTGTTCCAGCAAAATTAGCTGCGTTTGAATTAATAGAAGCATTGATACAATTTGAATAATCAGCATAACCACAAGTGGTTTTTTTTGATTAATCAAGATTTGATGCGTTTTGTTGGGCATATACTGAAAGGTTTAAATAACATTATGAAGATATCATGATCAAACTTTAGAATTATTGTTTTAAGTAATTTTGTTTAAACCACAGAGGAGAGTTTTTGATCAGTACACACGCATGTTTTCTGATCTTCATACGGTTTAAATTAAATTTAATTAAAAAAATTTGGTGTTGGGGTGCTGTGGTGGCGCAGGTGCAAAGCACAACCCACATATGGAGGCTTTAGTCCTCATGCCGGTAGTCGCCGGTTCAATTCCCGGCCTGGCGACATTTGCCGCATGTCTTCTCCCTCTCTCAATCCCTAATTTCCTGTCAAGCTACTT
>CAEGAE010034845.1:0-33873 GCA_903067095.1 Girardinus metallicus | reverse complement strand
TATATATATATATAGGACGTTTTACTCATTAAGGCCGGTTGCCAAAAAGTGAAGCATTCATTAGATTTTTATGTTCAGGTCATCAGAAGGAACACTTTTATGTTTAGTTGCCTTTTATCTCATAATGCATGTTCATATCTGAGGCATAAGTGACAGTAACATTTTATTTCTTTTGTTGCAGTTTGGAGCATCCAGTTTACCGGCTCTGTTGTTGGAAACGAAGCTCATTCAGAGACCAGGACATCCTCCCAGTGAAGTCCAGGCTAAGAAGACGACTCAAAAATAATGAGATTTTCCTTAGCATGTGTGTATGCAACTATAATGTAAGATAAACAATAAATGCGGATTTTCAATACGTTTCTGTGGATTTACCATTATTAATTATATTAGTAGTAATAGCATAAGAAGATAGAGGTAAAATTACTTGACACTACTCGGTTAAATCAAGGTTAACCACGAGCGCCTTCTCAGCCAATCAGCTTCCAGCTGTCGGTCCGTCCTTTTTACTGAGCCGCCTACATCTGGTGCAGCGTCTCTGATTGGCTGAAAGTGTCAGGTTTATACCCTCGAGGGAAAAAAAAACTAACGTCTTGTAGTTCACACACATTCTGTTAAGCACTTCTACCACACGTCTCTACAAAAGGTAGGTTCAAGGTGGCTATAGTGAATTTGTTGCTGTTATTCACGGTAAAGAGCCGAAAACCTCTAAGGTGTGTGTCGCGTTTGCTCCAGCTGCATCGATAAGGTGGGTGTTCCAGATAGTTTGGTATGGCAGCAGAACAGAGGACGTCTTTTTGAGTGCCTTCTTGTAATATGTGACGGGGACAAGGTTTTTAGGGTGAATTAACAATGACCTGTTAATTCCTTATTTGTTTTAACTTGTACAAGTGTGACGCCGAAATGTAGTCATGTTCATGTGTTATACAATCGTTTACTGTAAACTGGGTTGGATGTAATTACGCAGCTATAAAGTGATTCATACCTGTTGGAAAAATGATTTTCATTTTCGTTTTTTACTTAACATTTGCTGTTTACATAGAGCTGTAAATGGCTAGTGTTTAAATTATTACTTTGAGCCTTAATGAAATCCAGAGCAACACATTCAATTTGCCAACTGTGAGCCGTTTGTTTCAGCTGAACGAAAGAACTGTGTGCTTTGGGTCGGAATAAAGCGGACAGCCCCACAGAGGAACTACACTGTTTCTGCGTCCTTCCGTCTGGTTTTAAAGGTTAATTGTTCCTGAACTGAAATTCTGTAGCTGATCTGCGGATTACACAAGGAAATCCCTCGTCACGTCAGTGAGTCAGATTCATTCATGAAAACAATTACGAAGTTATCTTTCGCAGTGATAAGATCACTCCGCATACCTGGCTGAGTGATCCATGTACCAACACATCTGAACATGGAAATACGCGACGTGACGCTGATTTAAGCAGGTTAAAGGTAAAAAGAGGCTCAGCAGCTGTTTGTCAGTTAACATCTTCCTATTTGATTCCCTACAAACACAAACTTTATTCTTTTTATATGATTGACAAACACAAAATAGGGCCTAACTGTGAAGCAGAATGAGAAAGATACAGTTTTCAAACATATCTTTTTTTGCATGGAAAACATCTGAAAAGTGTGGCATGGGCTTGTATTCGGAGCCCTCCCAAATCAGACCTTTTTGCTGTAAGAAGCATTCTGTGGTATGCTTCTAGTAGCTTCTTTTTAATTTTTAATTTCTCTCAAGTTTAAATTGGATGGCGAACTTCTGTGAACAGTATTTTCTCAAGTCTTGTCTCTACTGGATCTAGATCTGGGCTTTGACTGGACTCCCACGTCTAGCTGGCTGTATTTACAATGAGATTAGTGCTCAGACACAGACAGACTTTGAGCTTTAGACATTAAACTGTTGGCTACGCTGGGCTTTATTGAGGTGTTTCAAAGCGAACATAGTGCACATTACTGATCTGCTTCAAATGTCATTCATTTTTATTGTGCTTAGATAATTAGTAAAAGATTATTTGCATTATGTTAAACTAGTTTCCACTATGTGTAATATAATTGTCTTCTGCTCTGTCAGATGAAACCCAGTGGAGTCTGTCTGGAACATTCTGCTGCAGAAGCTACAAGGGGAATTTTCTCCATTTCTAAGATAGTTCAACTTGAGGGATTTTGAAAGACGTTGCTTCTCAGCAGAAAATAAAGACTCCTAGATGTCGTCCCTTATCTCCTGCTCTGATTTCTCCTCTGCTGTTTTTGTCTGCTAATGACTGTAGGAACATGGCAGAGAATGGCAAAGACAAAGACCGGGCTAAAGACACCGTGGACGCCTCAAAACTCCCTCTAAAAAGGTAGCGACTGTTTCTTTGTTTTGTTTTTTCCAGGCCTCCTTCCCCTTTATGAACGTAAACTGCTACCAGTGGCTTGTCAAACAAGAAAATTCATTTTGCTTTCCATAGGAACCAAGTTCGACTGATAGGAAACATTTTACATCCTGCTTCTGTTCACATGTTAAACTAGGTTGAAAGCCATTTCGACTTTGTCATATCATTATTATTCAGAGTTCAGCGTATAAACAAGTATTTCTGGTTTGAGTGAAATAGCCTCAGGAGTCTCTGTGTGTTCCCATGTGTGCAGCAGCAGCAAAGCTCCAGCTGATGATGACGATGATGAGAAGGTGAAGATCAGCTCAGGGAGTCAAGGTGCTCCCTCTGACATTTACCGCTACCGAACGGACTACCCCTGCATGGGAATGTGCCTCATTATCAACAACAAGAACTTCCACAAAAACACTGGTAAGACTTCACATTAATGTGATGTAGGACATGTTTGTCACTAAAAAGGATACGTTTTCTTAAGTAATCAGGCTTTACCTTCTTTTTTTTTTTCTTTTTCTTTTTATTTGGTCAGATTAAATCCCAAAAACAAAAGTATTGAGTTGTGTTTATTTTTGTTCAGGTCTCACCAAAAGCTTAAACACAAACCAGCCTCAAACAAGTTTTTATTACTGATTAAAGCTGCCTTATTAATATTTTAGACTATAGATTTTTTTTCTATTTTTCCCCTGTTACCATTACAAATTATTTTTACTATGTCAAAAAGTCAGGTTTTACTATGATCTTCTCATGTAAATGTCTTGTTTTATTTGTGTTAATTTTTTTTTATGTTAATTCATTGCTTCTCTTTTGTGTCTTTTTTTCCTGCTCATTTATGCGCCTAACTTGGACCTACACGTTAATGTATCATTCAGGGCCGCACGGTTCACATAACCTGATCAGTCAGATCTTCTTTACAGTTTTTGTTTTATTTAACATTTTTCCTCCTGTTTCTACTTTCTTAAACTCTTCACGCTTGGCTTTGCTCATTTTTTAACAACACACTGCCCAAATATGGGCTCAGAGCCTAGGCACAAGTCCATTAGTTACATTTTTTCATGAATGAAGACAAAGGGATCCGATTTACCAGTCCGATTTAATGTATGAATTGAGCCAGAAATAAAACCCAAGAAAAACTTCTCTTTAAGATGTTCACTTTAAAAAAAAAAACTGCTTTCTTGGAAGCAGATGGAAAAAGTAGTTAAAGATGTGTTAAAGCATACTGATTTTATCTTATTTTATATTCATAGATATTTACTCTTGTTGGATTCATTAATTTCTTTTTTTTTTCATCCTTTGCTCTAACTAAAGAAGCCTTTAATAAAATCCATTAAAACGCGACGTGTGTGTGAACTCACCCTGTTGTGGTGTGTTTGGAAATAGTGCTAAATGTTTAAAACGTTAGATCTCATCAGTCATGAAATGCAGGCCACAGATGCCACACTGGCTCCATCGAGCTACCATGCAGACGCTAAGCGGATTTCCTTTTTGTCTTCCTTCAGGAATGAAGGCCCGAAGTGGAACCGATGTTGATGCTGCAACTGCTGCAGAGACATTCACTAAACTGGGTTACAAGATCAAATTGTTGAACGACCAGACCGTGGATAACATGATAAAAGAGATGGATACAGGTAACTGATCAACTCCAATATGTTTAAATCACTGAGACTCCGGCACCGTCCTCGTGCCTCACATGAGGAATTGTATTCATCGGCGTATATTGTTGTGGCTCAGACGTTTTGTGCTGTCTGACCAAAGTACCTTCTTCCATGTGTCCTGCATGTTCAACTGAGTATTACCTGGTCATTCTCAAATTTAGGTGATTCGTTATTAGACCGTCTGTCCCAGAGGTTACTAAACTTTGTAGAGTTTATGCCAATAATTGCTTTTTAAGACATATGAAAGTGCCCTGACATTGTTTAGTCCTCCTTGTACACTAAGGTCTGTACTACAGCATCATTTTGCCACCTGTGATGCAGAGCTTTCTCAACTCTGCATCACAGGTCAGTGCTGAGTTGGTGGGAACATTTTGGACTGTGCCCTTGTTACAAAAACAGCCACGAATAAGCTACTTCCCCCTACAACCAACATGAGAGACTAAGGTTCTGGATGACTTACAAAACTGCTGCAATGTTATTTATTCTGGTAAATCTCTCATCAATCAGTGTGTGGGGTTGCCTTTGCCTTTTATTCAAGGAATTGAGCTTAATCACAGTTCTGAACAAGGAGCTGGATCAGAACAGCCTCCATGATCAGCTTCACCCACAAACCCTGGAGCACTTTGGTGAAGAACAGTGGATTTTCCAGCGTGATGAAGCACCGTGTCACAAGTTAAGAATGATAGCAAAGTGACTCAAAGAGCAGAACGCAGACATTCTTGACCTCCCAGATCTCAACCCCACTGGGAACCTGAGGTCAGTTTTGAAAATGCAGGAGGCAGTGGCATGCACAGACATGTTGGGGGGGGGGTGTAGGCGCTCAAGTGGGGAAAAAAAAAAGAGTACCTTATGCACCACATGGAACTGCTGGCTGACTTAAAAGTGTGAGATTTTTTTTACAAGCACAGCTAAAGCGTCAATTATCTATTTCAAGCACCAATTTCAATTATCAGTAGCCATATGTTGTCTGATGCAGATGTTTAATTTCATTCAGTACTCTACAGGTTGGAAACAACAGAACAGAGTATATCAATACGACAGCACAAAATATGGCCAAAAGAAGAATCTTCTACAATGTACTTCTGCATGTAGTCACTGTGATAGATGACAGAAACTGTCCTTGGATTCTTAGATGAATACCTGCAAGCTCTGTGAAGTGATATCAAATTTATGTTGGACAGAATTACAAGAATGTGGGGCACTGGTAAGGATTTCTGACTTTTAAGTCCAGAAACAATAACTTGGGCCACGTACTATATACTGTAAATAATAATAATAATAAAAAATTAAAACCGTTTTTGTCCAGAGGAAAAATAGGCAGGTGCTCCAGCATCCCTGGCAGAAGGAGACATTGAAGCAAATGATCAGTTATGATCAGGATGGGTAGCCATCAGTCTGAATTTGGTTCAGAAGTTGATATCCACCACGTTTGAAGTGAATTACTGAATAATAAACACTGTAAATATTGACTCTACACCATAAGCAGATTTGTTGCGAAGTTCTATAAGTTTTAGTTCCTCTTCATTCTACCATAACTTAAAGAAATACAGTCTTAAACACACTATTAAGCGTTAAACTTCAATCAGACGCTAGAAATAGTTCATGTTAATGCCATAACAATAACATTGATGTACTGACGAAGAACTAAAATGGCAGAACAGGAATAGTTTGCCGTCTATTGACTAACAGCATAACGCCACCTTACTGGAATAGCCAGGCCACCTCATCCTGCCAGCAACGCCAAAATGTGGCCCGTGCTAAGATCAACGCTAACTATAGTTGATGGTAGGAAGAACCTCAAACTCTCATTTTACCAGACCGTCACACAGATGAGATTGTAACAATCAACAGAAGTGTGGCTTGCAAATTAGATTATTTATTAATATCATTTGGGTCACAAATATCCAGAAATGCCCTGGTGCAAGGACTTGTGTCGCTCTGTGTGCAGTGGCTAAGGAGGACCACAGCCAGAACGCCTCGTTTGTGTGTGTGCTGCTCAGCCACGGAGACCAGGAGGGGATTTACGGCACGGACCAGTTAGAAAAGCTTGAAACGCTGATCGCACGCATTAAAGGACGTCGTTGCATGAGTCTGGTGGGGAAACCAAAGCTCTTCTTCATACAGGTCAGCTGGGTGTTATCGTGGGTGTGTGGAGGTGGAATCGAGTGAATTGGTTTGTTTTTCATCTCCTTCTTTCTTTCACCTCGTCGTTCTTTGCGTTCCAGGCGTGCAGAGGTTCAGAGTTTGACGATGGCGTAGAGGCGGACGCTGCAGTAGACGAAACGTCCGAGAAGATTCCTGTGGAGGCTGACTTTATGTACGCATACTCTACTGTTCCAGGTGACTAACTCTGATTAGATTTCTCTTCAAATTTCATCTTAAGGTTCAGGTTTGTTCTTACCTGAATCTCCTCTCTAACCCGTCACTCCCCCTGACAGGATTTTACTCCTGGAGAAACACCAGTAACGGCTCCTGGTTTATACAGTCACTGTGTAAAAGTCTGGATAAGTTCAGTGGACAGCTGGAGCTGATGCAGATCATGACGCGAGTCAACCACCAGGTGGCGTTCCACTTTGAATCTGCTTCCAACTTGCCTGATTTCAGTGGAAAAAAGCAAATCCCCTGTTTTGTGTCAATGCTGACCAAAGACTTTTACTTCCCTACTAAATGAGTTTATAAAGTGTTCATTCACCTTTGGGATTCAGAAAGTATTTTCATGGCATTTATTATTTTATTTGGAGTAAAAACAGAATTACACTATGTTTTTGCAAAAGATACTGTTGTTTTCAGATTTCAGAAAAATCACATCAACAATATATATATTTTTTAGAAACTATTAGACCTATTGTGCAGAGACGGTTCACCATCAGGGGTAAAACTAACACAGCAAAAGAACATCAGACTAACAGTGAAATATCATGTGAAACATGACGGTGGCTGTGTGATGGTACGGGGCAGTTTTGCTTCTTCGGAACCAGAACAACTTCCAGAATTTGATAGAATCATGAATTTTTGCTTTCTACCAAAACATCCTGAAGGAGATTGTCAATTCTTACTGTTAAAACTTATGGACTCAGAACAATAAGGAAAATTATTGTTGTACGTTCAGATCTTAGATTTGGGTGCAATAACTTTTCCCACATCCATCTCAGAGATAGATGTCATTGTAGTTTGTTTTTTTTTCCTCTTAATAAATAAAATAATTTGAAAACCTGTATTTTGTTTTTACTCGGGTTATCTTTGTCATTAAAGTGTGTTTGTTTTCTCCAAATTATTGTGGAATAGTTTTCACTTTGTTTAATGAACACAAGAGGGAGACAGTTATCGGCTTTAGCGGCAGAGGATGAACTTTTTATGGTTTCCAATGAGGTTTATTACAGCCTGCCACGATGCTCCAGGTCCTTAAAGACATATTCCTCCTGCTTTGATTACAATTTCACTCTGACTGTTAGGACTAATGTTCTCCCTACTTCAGATGTTTTTTTTTTCAGACAGTATTATTAGAACGATAGAGTCAGCCAATTAATAATCCTACTACTGACTTTAATACAGAAAATATCCCTTAAACTCTAGATTATAAGGTAAATACTGTTAGATGGAATCATACTGGCAACTGTTTTTATTGAGATGTTTCGAGAGCAGAGGTTAATCCATCATGTCACGTCTAAAACAGATAGCTGTCCTTTGAATAAGCTCAGCACAAATCTCACTAGAGGAATTTACTTTCAGCTCACAATTCTATAAACACAATTCTTAATAATAAGTTAGTTGATAACACATTTCAGAAGCAGCTAGTCTTCCCAAAACCCTGTCGGGACCTGCTACATCCTGGAACACGGTTTCTGAGAACTCCAGCTGTTCCACACTTACCCCTGTTTGTCTTCCTGGAACGGACTTGTTCTGATAACAAATATTTCAGCTCTGAGTTGTTCCAGAAATATGACTCCGTTAGCATGTAGCGCAGCGTTTCAGCTGTCTTTCACTTTAATCAAATGAATTATTTTTCCGTTGTTGAGGAGATTTTGTAACTCCCTGTAAGAACGAGGTGGATTATTTAAGATAATCAGTGAATCAGCTAACATTGTTAGCTAGTTTTTCTTTACTTGCTGTGTTTCTGAACCAGAGGATGCTGTAATGTGTTCTGAGACCCTAACAAGGTTCTCTTTCAGGTTTTTGATGGATTCATTACAGTTATGGGAAAATGTTTCTATTATTGCTGTTTTTGACACACTAATGTGAAACAGCACTGGGGTACGGGGTAAAAAAATTTTTTTACAGAGCTGTAAGGTTTAGTCTTAAACTTGGCTGCCTTTATCCAAACTCACATAGTTCTTGTTGTAAAATATCCGTATGTTAACTAGCACTGCACGGGCGCAGCTGGCTACTTTCTGAGGTGTATAGGAACACATTACATAACCACTGAACACCGTTGGCAGACGACTTGTCATTTTACTAGTAACTTGGTAACATGAATATTTGGAAACCACCTGTTGACTGATATAACTTACCTGCTGTCCGTCAACCACTTTGAAAATCTTTTCACATCCCCACAACATCTTTATCCTTGTTTCCTATTCTTTTTTTTGTTTTCTGCCCTCAGTACTTTCTTTTCAGCCTCTCCATCTTTAGCTCCTTGTCGCCAGACAACAACAGGAATTGAATGAAGAAATAAAAAATAAAAGCAGCTCGTTCTTGACTAAAAACATTTTTTCCGTCATCATCGTTCTGGCGCCCCCTCTCACGCGGCGCCCCTGTGGGTAGTCATACTCGACTTTTTCACGCCACACTGCACTGTACTTGTTAATATGTGTATGAAATGTGATTAAGAAGACGGGTGCAATTTGCATTCCACGAGAAATCGTAAATAAATAAAACATCAACGTGAGGCCTGCAGCCTCGAGAGAAAGCTATTGGAAGATTTAGAGCAGGTCTTCACTTGCTTCAGGAACTCAACCTGTTGTTAAATTTAACCCTTAAAAGAAGTTGTTTTGGTTTTTTATACTTTCAGAATCCTCTTCACACACACACACACACACACGCCCTGTAAAAATCTGCAGTGTGCCAAATGCTGTAAAAAAACTTGGCGCCCCTCCTCTCCTAAATCATGCAGGGCTTAGATGACCAAACTTTCCCTGTTGATGTTTAAACTGTGCCCGTCTATTCGCCGCACCCCGCCCAGAGTATCGCCTGCAGAACACGCGTGGCACAAACAGATAATCCCTGCCTGTGGCGAACGAAGCGGTAAAACAACACAGCGTTGGTACCTGACACTTCCCGACACAGTGATTTTCTGTTCCTCAATGAAACAAGTTGTTTTCTCTATAGTGTAAACAGAAAGTATGCACATATCAACAATCCATATAAAATTCCCAAGAACTTACTAAAAATCTGCTTGGACTTCAATTGTAAAGCTTACATTTTCACCTGGCGAGATTATAATTGAGCTTTCCTGTGGAAATCGGTTTCGGCATAAGAAGATAAAAATGGAAAAACAACAACAACAAAAAAGGAAACACTAGTTAGTAGAGTAGTGTATCTGTGGTGCTCAGGGCCTGTTTCTTTGTCTGAAAACCAAAAATGTGTGTTTCAACAGGATAATGAACCATAAGCCAAATCAGTATTAAAATGGCTCATCAGACAACATGGTCTTTCTGCAGTAGCAATCTCAGTCCTTAAACCTAAACCAAAATCTTCTGGTGTAAACTGAAGAGAGGAAAGAGGACGCAGGATCTAAATATGCAAAAGGAAATGATAACTAATGTCTCTGTATGTTCTCCAACTTTGTGAAATGTTATGGGTAAACAAATACTGCCTTGCATGTATGAACTGTTTATAAAAGGGATGCTGACAACTGATCAGATTGTTGTAAGATTATGCTACTGGAATAAAATATGAAGCTATTTTAGATGTATTTTCATCAGGGATGTATAACACATTGATATATGTTATACATCAAACATATATCAAAATGTTTGATGTACATATCAAACATTTTGATATATGCATCAAAATGTTTCATATGTATTGAAACATTTTGTAATGTTTCAATATATGCTTATACTGCTCATCGCTAACATTTAAGACATTTGAAATTGAAATCTAAACATGCACTTTTTATTTTATGCATTTCTTTTATACCCGTTTATTTTGTTTTTAAATTATTCAATTTTTTATGTGTACCTTAATGTTATTTATTTTTTAGCAGATTAATTTTCTTCATCTGTACGCTTCATCTACATTCGGTTTCGGTTAAAAAAGATGCATGAAACCTTCTGGTATGGTTTTGGCCCTTTCCAACAGCAACAACCACAGATAATTTTCAGTTGCACACTCTGGAAAATAAAACGAAAATGCATTTTCTCAATAACTGCTGCAGCTGCTTGGCCTTGCACAAACGTATATGCACGGTTGTGAGAAGTTTCTAGTTTCGTTTCTGGCACCGGGCGCGTTAAAAAAAAAGGGCCGCGGTGGGTAAGTGTGGGAGGAGGGAGAATTGAGGAAGCGAAAATGAAATCCAGTTCAAAGATCGTCTATGTATATGTTGATGGCTAAGCCAGTTGAAATAAATACGCATATTTTTGGTATTAAAAATAAAAGATGTCTTGTGCTAGTATTTTTAACAATTTAAGCTTAAAACATGTAAATAAGATTTCGGAGAGACCTTTAAACAAAGTACAAATGTTCACGTGAAGATATTTTCGACTTCGACGACGACAACAACAGCGGAAATATAAATCGGAGTGAGCGCTCTTCGTATGTTCCTGGGGAGCGAGCAAAGGATCTTCCGCGACTCCGCTCGAGACCGAGCTGAAGCGAGAGCACGAGAGCTTGCAGGGGGATTTCCAGCACGCGCCCTGACTTCCCGAAGCAGTCGTTGTTTTGCTTTCGGTCTGAATGCAGAAACAGAAATAAACCACCGACACCATCTTTCTTTTTTTTTTTTTTCCTTTTTTTTCTATGTGCATTTTAAAGCCTCGAAGCTGCTACGTTGTCCACCTCGAGCCCAGCGTGTTATTCTCCGACAGCGGCGCTGAGGAGCCACAGGCCGCCCAAACTGAGACGGTAACAGTTTTTATTTCCGCATATTAAAAGCTGTTGGGCTGCGTACACACAGTCATACGCAGCGACTTCCTACGGGACGACATGACAGCTCCTTAGCTCGCTCTGTAAGTGAAAGTACCCCTGTAGTTTTTTAGGCTTCGTTCGCCGGCGAGGTACTGGATTTATTTTCACTTTTGGCTTCGTTGTTTTCGGGTCAGCTCGCTGGTAGGCAGTAGACAAACAGAGCGCGGTAAACTTTTGACCTGACCTCCGCTGCTAAATTTAACTTTACTTCAATAAACGTGTCCACAACCACACAGAGTTAGCGCTCGGAAAGCTAGTGTGTGCTGTAAATTTTGAACATATTATGACTTAAATGTTCTCCTTGTTATCATGCCAGTTTTCCTTATCTAACTGTTTTTTTTTTTTTTTTTTTAGAGTTTGAATTGTGAGAAATAAAATTACTTCTGAATACTAATAGCGTTACTTATGAGAGTGCCATGTTGAATTTTGCTTCATTATTGATAGGTTACTATATTTTCACTGTATTATTGTATTTTATACATCGCCTAGGAGGAGGGTAGAACCTCACGGTGTGTTTTAGCCGCATTTGCAAGCCGATGGAACAAAGGTCGTTTCAGCAGAGTTAAAATTTTACTAAAACATCTGAGAGTTTTTAGAAGTGTCTCACATGTTTGACCAGAAAGGAAAGTGATGCACAATAATTGTTAAGTGTTAAAACCAATCAGAACCAGGGTAACACACAGGGGCACTCAGCTGGATGTTCCAGGCCTGCTGCTGGCTAAAAAAGCCTGGTATGGTGCCATGTTACCTGGTTTGACCTTTTAGGGAGCTGTCTCTTACCAGAAGTGCCACATTAATGTGCAGCTGGGATCGCAGGGGCCTGCTGGACTTTGATCATGTTAGAAACCAACATGAGCTTCAGGCTGGGGGAAATTTTTCTCCTGTGTGTTTTTTTTTTCTTTTTTTTTTTCTTAAGGAAACATTCTGCATTTCTTGTCTTGTCGCTTGAATTATTTTTTTTCCAGCTTCCTGTTGTATTTGTTCCAAGTTTTTTTTTGTTTTCTAGGACCAGATTTTCTTTAGCAACAGTTTAAACCTGAGTAAAGTTTTATTTCTTTATTAAATAATTATTTCTTTATTCATTTCCAAACTAAATGAAACAGAAATATGTATTTATTAATCCACGTGACAAACCAGGTTCAGTCTGCCGTTAGGAATAAATTGACCATTTGAAATGCACTGATGAGGATTTTTCTGGCCGTCATTGATTTGTGGTTTTCTTTTAGGTGAGCAGCCAGTTCTGATTGTTACCAATTACAATTTTTGATGGGGGGGCAAAAAGTGTTTGAGGCTTTTTGATATAAGTTATAGCTTTGGATCAAACAGGAAATGACAGCATTGCAAGATTTACCCCCGTTTATACATTTTAGCAGGCATGTAGAGCTACTTAAAGGATGATTGGCTGGTTTATAATCTCTGCCTGATTTGATTGGTGCACCCGTAGTAATAATCATGGTACGCTGTCGTATTACTTGAGAAGAATAATTTAGATTTCGGTCAGTTCCAGCTGCCGCTTGTTAATAGCTGCGATTGTTTGTGTCTCTTAGGTCACCATGCCTGTAGAAAGGATGAGGATGCGGCCGTGGCTGGAGGAACAGATCAACTCTTGTCAGATCCCAGGACTGAAATGGGTCAACAAAGTGAGTTGGTGTTTTTAATATTCTGACGTCGACTCATTCTGTGAAGCAAGGTGCTGACGGGCCGCGTTGATTTTTAGGAAAAGAGAATCTTCCAGATCCCGTGGATGCATGCGGCGCGTCACGGCTGGGACCTGGAGAAAGACGCGCCGCTCTTCATGCGATGGGCCATACACACTGGTAACTGGAACACACTCTCACTGCTTCTCCTTTCCTGTGGCTGTCAGTCTCAAGTCTCATGTCCGACCAAACAGCGCTCTTAATTTTCTGTCACAAATCTGAGAAACTTTACGGTTGGGCAATGTTTATTGGTTTAGAAAAAAAACAAAAAACAAAGTAAAAGCCAATCAGTTTTGGACTCCAAACTGTGGAGGGAGGTGTCTCCCTCAGGCTTTAGTTTCGCAAGAGTGAACTGGGTTTCCTACTCGGGCCTGAAAACAATAGAATACTATTTTCAGTGCTTTCTGGGTCTGGATAAACAAGGATTGGAGAAAAACATGGATTTTGGAAAATGGATCTTTGCTTCCAGACTTTATATTTTGAAAAATGAACAGAGTTTTTACATTTAAATGCCACAAATGAGCAAGGTTCTCTTCACATTCTTTTTGAATACAAAATAACCATTCAGCACCTTGCAGCAGTATTTCTAACCCTTGAAACTTTTCAGAATTTGTAAAATTATAACTTTAAGCATCATTGTGTGTTCAGGGCCAGATGTACAGATATTTGGGGCCCTGGGCTGGAAACCGTTTTGAAGTCCTATTCACTGAAGAAAAGTTGTTTCATTAATGCAAATTACAATAAATTAAGTTAGTCCTGTACATATACCGGGTATGGACTGATGATACCAGCTGGTGATGGTAGGTCTAACACGTCACTTGGCCAGTTGATCCATTTTGTTCCCAAATAAAAAAATGAAAATATTTTCATTTCATTTTCAAATACATGAGTATTATAAAAATCCTAAAAACATTATTACAGCTCACCTCATATAGGCCTATGATTGTTACATAAAGTAGAATCTTTGCAAAACATGCATTCATTATATATATATGTATATATATATATATATATATAAAATTAAATCTGTGGCCACCCCCAAAAAATTGCAGCCCTGAGTTACTGCCCCTGTAAACCTTTTCTAAAGTCTAACCCAGTGCGTTTTATTTAGATATAACCGAAATAGACAGTGCAACCCCATATGCACTCAACGAAATACTGTGACTCTGATGCTTTTCTTCACACTATTAAATCAGAAGTTCTGAATACACGTGCATGCCACACTTTTCAGGTTTATTTCAGTAAACAAAAAATGCTGTGAATCATGTATTTTTATTTTTTTCTTCCAATTTGACAAGTTTTGTCCACGTCTCTCGCATAAAATCCCGCTAAACATTTGTACCTCTGGTTTTAACGTAATAATATGACAAATTTCATAATAACATGAAAAGTATTCAAATCATTCTGAACACGTAATGTTGTAGTTACAGCCTTTTCTCATAAAAAAAAAAAAAAGTAGCCTAAGCTAACCCTGCTATAATAATAAACACACAAATCCATTCTAAGACATTCTCTTAATGTCCGTCTGCAGGTAAATACCAGCCCGGCGTGGACCGGCCTGACCCAAAGACCTGGAAGGCTAACTTCCGCTGCGCCATGAACAGCCTGCCTGACATCGAGGAGGTGAAGGACAAAAGTATCAAGAAAGGAACCAACGCCTTCAGAGTGTACAAGATGCTCTCGTCCACAGAGAGGAGCTTGAAGAAAGGTGAGCTGCGCTCGCTGCTACGCTGCTGTTTTACCCCTGGATTTGACTCAAAACACGTTTCCTACGTGTCTCCTCGTAGGAAAAAAGAAGGCCGACAAGGAGGGAAAGTCCAAGGGAAGCAAAGAGGTAGGGAAATCTCTGGGTTTTCGGTCCACGCTCTATGTAAACTTTAACCCATGCCTGATAAAAATCCGGTCTCCACAGTCCAGTTTGGCGGCATTGCCGAAATGCCTTACCTAGAAGCGTTTTGCACAGCCTCGGCTCCTGCCAAGACGGAGAGAAACGCTTCTAGAAAGCTTCGTCAGGTCAGAGTGAAGTGGGAGAGATAAAGGTGGAGGGAGAGGGAACAGCTGAGTTGAAACAATCAGGCCTCCTTCCTGTTCCCACAAGATGCAAAATTGCTCTGTGTTGGATCAGATAAGAGAGCGGCTCACAGTGGGGGGGATGGACTGCTCTGTCTGGGTGGGTGATGGTCGAGGCATGCCTGCTTTGTTGTTGTAGCTCCCGGCTGGAGGTGCAGAAATCCAGCTGTTTCTCCTGTAGATGCAGGACGAGGTAGGTCAAAAAGCGTTGAGTGGAGTCACTGGAGAGGCGTCTGGAAGTCGTCCATGTTCATCGCTCCAGTTGGAGAATATTACAGCCTACAGCACAGCACCGGCTCAAAACAAACTTCACTTTTAGATTTACATTTTATGTCATAGGCTGACACAAAGTAGTGTATAATTGTATATATTTTGCATTATTTTTAGTATTCATAATTGCTACTAGACCTGTCATGATAAATTTTCATAGAAGGTATTGTGATAAACGATAATATCGTTGTTTTGAGATCATCTTCAATTAATATAATGGTAATGGCTCGGTAATGCAAAACACGTTCTCAAAGATAAGGAACATCTTGCATTGGGACAGGAACATGTCAACAAAACAAAAACAACAAATAAAATGAATTATTTAGTCTGTAAGGAAAATTGTCCTTCATAAAAATGGCTGGTTGAGATCAAAGCAACTGACTGACGACTTTTGTCATCCAGTTTTTAGTGAAAAAGAGGAAAACGAGAAATCATGCAAATGGAAATTGCTGAGCTAGTTTTAATTTATCATACGATTAATTGATTTGGTGCTTATTGTGTCAGGCCTAGATATTAAGAGTGCACCGATCACGATTTTCTGGCCAATTTCCGATATTTGTGTTGCATTAGTTGTTGTACTCTTAATTGCACCAATGAAAGTTGTGTTGTTTTTTTACATGTTTGTGAAGCTATTGGTGTATTTAAAAGGGCTGTACAGGTGCAGAGTTATCAAATACATTTATGTCTGCATTTAAAAAAACAAACAAGAATTGTTTTTAGTCAATTCAGCACGGTTTCTCCATGTTGGATCGGTATCAGCCGATGCTAAGCCTCAGATACTGGTATCTGTATCAGATAGAAGTGGATCAGTGCATCCCTGATCTTCATATACTGCATTTTTTCAGTTATGTTTAGCTACGTCCAACCTCTCTTGTTTCTTTGCCCCGCAGGGAGCTGCTCTGTCTCCAAACACGACTTTTTCTGAAGCCCACCCCGGACCCGTCGACTGTCCCAAGCAGCTATCGCTCAAAGAAGAGGCCCGGGAGCTCACAGTGACCAACAGCGGATCAGGTACTGCCGTTGTGATTTGTGTCGCCCTGCTCCACAGGACTCCCTCGTGTTCACGCTCAGTGTGTGTGTGTGTGACCCGCAGCGCTCCACAGTCCGGCCGGGGACCACCTGATCCACTGCGAGCAGCTGCCGGACGTGTGCCAGACCATCGAGGTGACCACCGAGAACGAGGAGCAGACCGTTAGCTCCTCCCACTCGTACCCGCTGCAGATCTCTCCTGTATCTTCATGCTGCGGTGAGACACCACACACACCAACACATCCTCTTAACCGCAGCATGTTATGAGGAACAAAAAAAAAAAAAAGCCCAAATAATGCACCTACGGGCTTCTGACCACACGGGAACCTCTTTTACATCATTGTGGTTTCAGTACAGAGGATTGGCTTTCCTCAACTCTGTATCTGATCGGCTGTTTATGTTCTGCCTGAGCAAAAAAAAAAAAACATAAAGAACCTGTGGTTTAGATGCTAAACTGTTAGCATCAGTCTGTCCAAATCAGCTGGATGAGTGAAAACAGAGGGATAGACCTCTTTATCAACCCAACACCTTCCAGAACATTTTGGTAGTTTATTTATTTTTTAATTTCTGCTAACGTAAAAGCACATAACTGCTCCTCTTTTCTAGCTACTAGCCAATTTATCTCGCGTGTCCGTGACCCGTCATTCAGGCCCAGCTCAATCTATGGGTGTCAGCTCTGCTCGCTTGTGTGTGTTTGTTTGCATAGCTAACATTCGGAGTTGTGTGTAGCAGCACCAGTGTGTGTGCGCTTGTGTGTGTTGGGGGCAGGGGGGTAATTGTCAGGCCTGCGTGTGTGGTTTTACCTCTGTCTTCCTGTCTCCTCCGACTGCAGGCAGCGACACAGAGAGCGACACAGAAGACAACAAAGAGGTGGGTCTCACACTTAACACACACACCAAAGAGCACTGAATGAATAAGCAGCTGGACCAGTTTTCAGATAAACAGGTTTTTACCTGCTCAAACAGGGTGTGTGTGCGCGTGTGTGTGTGTGTGTGCGCATCATAAAGTTTTGGAGCTTTGGCCCTGACTGACGAGAGTTTGTGATGCATCTCAGAGGCTCAAAGCGTTGTTGTATTATTACGTGTTGAGTTAGGTGTGTGTGTGTTCCTTCCTGTAAGGTTGCAAAAGAGTGAGAAAGTGGAGGGCTCTGTCAGGAACCACTGCAGTCAAACATTAACAGTTTGATCTCTGCTTGTCCTTTTGTCTATCACCACATGCTTACAAGCTGTTCTGTCCTGAGCCGCAACACAGGAATTCACCTGCACTTCCACACAGAAGAGATGCTCTTTTAGCTCATTTTGGCACACACTACTGATGGCTAAATATTTCCACTGAGTCGCACACACATGTCGATTCAAAAAGGACGTTTAGCTGCTTTATGTTTGGTGTTGTAATAGTATTACCACATCTTGGACTTTCCTGCATTATGTTTTAGCACATTTCAGTGGGACAAAACAAGGTGGCACTTTCTGAGGAAATAAACAAAAATCTAAAAAGTGTACTTAGCCCTCTCTACTTTAATACAGCAAACTATAATACAGCAAACTAAAATTCAGCGCAGTAATGCATCCCAACCTTTTATCATCTCCCAGATAGGCCTGTGACAATAACACATTTTGCGATAAACAACAATATTGTCATCTTTTAATACCATGTTCAATTTCTACAGTAATGGTGGTATATTAATGCAAGTACAACCTCTCAGAGATCAAACAACTTTAATTTCTAAAGAAACCTTTAACACTGGAACTGGTAAACAGCTTAAACATCCAAAATAAATAAACAAAACAACCGAAACAATAATTAAAATGGATTTTGAAGTCTCTGTTACCAAAAGTGATTTTCAAAATATATCATTCAGCTTTGACAGGGAAAACAGGCAAAAGGGCCAGGTAATGCAAACCACCAGCTTGGTACTGGGTGTCAAATGTTTCTCAAAATGGTGGCTTTTTAACAAAGGGGAGTATCTCTTTGACGATTGTTGCCCACGTGGAAATGATCGATCTCGTTTTAATTTATCATGCAATTATTTGATCTATTGCTTATTGCAACAGACTAACTCAGAGAAAGATTCAGACATCCACCCCCTTCGCTGGGACTTTTCAAAATTTGTTAGGGGCGAAGTCATGCTCGCCCGGGGGAGGTTAGTTACACTTTAATTATCTTACATGAGAAACTGATCTTATCTGCCCATCTTATCTGACTACACAAAGGTCTGAAAATCAGCCACTGTCCCCTTTTGTTCTGCTGTGAGAGCTGACCCGCCCACCAGGTCTGCACGTGCCCAGTTAACAATAGTCACCTCACCCTAACTTAGCAACTTGTCGCTATATTTAGCGAAGTTTCAGACAAAAAAATTTGGTATCGGCCAAAGTTGGAATAGGCAGGTCAGGTTTGAAAACTGTAATTGATGCACCGTTGCTACGGTTCAAATGAGACCAAATCTAACTTTTGTGCGCAAAATGCTAATAATGGGAGCAAACTTGGACCGTGAACACTATTCCCACAGTAAATCTTGGTAGAATACATTTCATTTATAAAACAAACTTTGAAAGCCATGTTATGGTGGCACTTCACAATAATGGAGGATTTTTTTCCTTCCCTTAAAGTCTCCTTACAATACATGACAAAATGTGAAAAAGTCCAATGGTTATGAACACTTTGCTATGCAGCTCAGCCCGGGAGGTTCACATCAGTTTCACATCAGTTTGCATCAGAAATTGTCCACAATATGTACATGAGTTTTTTTTAATGTTCGTTCTCCTCGTTCCCACCGACAGGCTCTCTGTCCGACGTGGAAGCGGGAATACCCGTCGGTCCTCAGAATCCCGCCCTGCTCTCTCCCCGGCATGGCTTCGTTCGTCAACCCGAGCAAACCCAACTTCCGGGTCACCAGCCTGAAGGACCCCACGCCCCTCATCAGCTACCACATCGACAGCTGGACGCCGGCCTGCGGCCAAAACTCTCACACACCCCCATCGAGCAGCCACGCTCACGAGGTGCGTGCAAGCGTCATTAGGAAAACCTCGGACGTCACTTCGTCCTGACCTCGGATGAAGGGGTTAGGGGGAAGAACAGTCGCTTCCGGAGAACATGTGGGCTCTGTCGGAGCCTAAAACACCTGTGTGGATCTTCAGTTCTCTTAGTTTTCCCTTTCGACCGACTGGCACTCAGCTGGACGTACCGGTCCGCCAAGCGCTGAGCAATTGACCGTCAGCATGGGGGCCGGGTTTACAATCTGCAGACCACTTCCACCTGAGTGGGGACATGAGGACCATACCGACGCCCTCCGTGTGCCACCGGTGGTGTTTATGTGCAGCTTCAGTAGCTTCACACGCCTTTTTAGTAGAGAGAGGTTCTCGGCGTTTTTAAGAGTTCGGCTTACCAAAGATTAGTTTAATTCAGTCCGTTAGTTTCGACAAGCTAAATGTAGATGCAGCCTGTTTGCAATCATGTTCCTTATCGCCACGTTTAATCAAAGCAAGCACCTAACTACCAAGTTAAATGCTTTGCCGGAGACACACAGAACCGGTATGTGGCGTCGCCATCCCAATCAGTTCAGGTCAGCAGATTAATTATCACCTATTTATACTCTCAATCACTGGCCCCGCAGTGGACAGCAGGCCGCGTGGATCTGTCTCCTCAGGACACTGGACTCGCCATTACTACAGCGGGGGGACCAACACCGTCCTCCTGGTGTCCACAATGTACATAACTCTTTTGTTTGTGGGTTTTTGATTGCTTTAGCACCTTACAGGCAGCGCACTGGTTGGCGTGTGTGTGTGTATGTGTGTGTGTTTGTGAGTCTGAGAGAAACGGGGAGCAAAGCTTTACTTGCAGATATGTGCCTTTTGATGTAGCCGGATTCAAACTAGGCATGGGCCTGTATGAGATTCTTGATCCGGACACAATGAGATCCTAAAATTTTGACAAAATGGTGGAAAAACATGAGTTGTGTTCAATATTATTTAAATAATTTTACTTCAAGCACCAAGTAGTTTGTTTCTGATGGGAAATAAGACGGAACATAATAAAAAAAAATGAAATGGAAGTTATCAACTTTGAAATGAAAACTCGACACCGGTTACCGGCCCATGCTTACTTGAAGCTAGCTGTGCTTTAGCCTGAAGCGGCAAAATCTACACCTCGGAAAGTCGCTCTTGTGCCTTTTTATAAATAAGATATGCCTATGAATTTATTTCTATGATTTTATTCTATTTTTAAAGCATCCCTGGGTGGAGGGGTAGTTTAATTTGAGCGCACAGTTCTCCCCTTCACCCTGCACAGAAACACTGAGCTGCACTGACAAAGCAGTAAGTGCTCAGGAGTCATCGGCCCCTGCTATGAGGAAACAGGATCCATTATTAAGGGTTGCTAGCAGCTAGCAGGCTAAAGCGCAGCCAACAGAAAGACGGTGGAGCCACTGTGGGAACCAAACCCCCTCCTTCCAGAGTGTAACACTGGATTCACTCAGTCGTTGTGATTTTCTTTTTTTTTTAATATAAAGACTCACTGGATCAAAGGGGGGGTGTTGCTTGCTATACTGCAAAAATCTTTTCATACTTGTGCCTTTTTTATTATTATTATCATTCAATGACGGGAAAGGCTCGTTTCAGGTTGTAGTTGCAGCTCGTGAATCCTACCTGCATTATGTAATATTTAAAGCAAATTCTGCTAATAACTGAACTAAGAGCCGCCTGCTTTTTTAAATTGTTTTTTTATTTGTTTGTTTGTTTGTTTTTGGGATCAGTGTAGCTATTTCGAGAGGACGCGGAAACATACACGAGGTGTTTCCTGGCATATTAAAGGGGAATAAAAATATGAGGAAATTGCTGATCAGAAGAGCTGGCGTAACGCCGAAAACATTCTGAAAGTCCACCGATTTGCGTTGCCTTAACAGTAGCCTCACAGCAACATCCTGCGTGCGCTTTTCCACAGATTTAGCTTCTTCCGCTTTATGTCGGTTAGAGACGAGCAGTGAAAGCTGACGGGAGGTGTTTCTGTTCAGAGTAATTTAGAGCCATTAAATCTCTTATCAGGAAGGAGTTGTCCCTCTTCATGTTCGGCAGCATACTCACTTAAAGGACAATGTAACTATTTAGCTGAAAGGAAAAAACAAACAACCATGAAAGTAAAAATTACATTTGCTTTGCTTTTCATCCCGCCAGCCGTCTGTAACATTGTGAAATCTACATGTGAATCAACATGTTCAACTGAAAATAAAATGTTTTTGTATTTATCCTGCGTTCGGTTGGATGTTTATGACTGTCACAACAGGATTAGATTGCACTCATTTTTTTTTTTTATCTCTTGGGCTGGGACTCTAGTATAGGCAGAAAGAGCAGAGTCCAGTTCTTTTTTTTTTTTTTTTTTATAGCTGTTGAGCCTCAGAGAGCTCGTATATCTGTGGCCGTTAAGACAAAAAACAAAGTGACAGCACGACACTTTGTGTTGGGAAACTGACCATTACGGTGTCTTGGGCTGGGACTGCACTTTGAGATAAGGATTAAAGGTTTTGCTGCTGAACTGTGCAAGTTAGCACCTGTAATGACTGAAACTAGAGTAACCGGTATGAGTGGTTCAGGTATTTGTAAGATGAGGCCTCGCTCTGTACACACACACACACAGAGAGAGAGAGACAGTCGCTTCACTCAGTTTATCCAGAGCTCTAACGTCTGTTTCAGTTTCAGTTGCTTTTCTCGGTTCTCACTCTGCTTCCTGTTTTTCTCAGGCCCCAGCGGATGGCTGGCCAGTTGCCTTGGTAACTGCTAACCACACACCATTAGTCATAGTAAACAGTCTGTCAGTATGTCCGCTTTTTTGTTGTTTTCTTTAAAATATATATCAAGACCTTAATCTGGACTTCCAGCAGTGTCGACAGGAGTCTCGAAGTGTTCTCATTTGAATGTGTAGTTAATAGGAAAACTTTTTCTGCATTTTTCTCCTTTCCCTTAGTTAAAACGTTTGTTTTGTTTGTTTAAACAGTGGCATCTTTATAGAATGTCGCCATATTTACAAACATATGTTTAAATTTTGTTTAAAAAAGAAGCGGGTAAAACGTCAAAACATAACTTTAATGTAAAAAAAGAGAAGTTAGTCCAATACAGTAAACGGATAAAACAGGCATTTATATATAAAAAAAAAGATGTCACACTGCTGCCATCTAATGTCCAAAGTTAGAATTACAACCACTGGCCTACCATTACAATAGCTTTATCCAAGGTGTTCAGTAAGTGAAAGAAAAATCTAAAATTCATAGACACCATCCTGCTGGCTTCACCCATGGTTCTCCACCCCATTCTGCAATTTAAGCGGAAATATCTATAGAGAGTACATCCCTAACACTTTTCAAAATCTTTTATCATGTCTTTTCTTGGGCCAACACCAATTGTAGTTTTCTGGCCGATCATTGAGCTTTAAAAAGATCCACAGTCTGATCTTGGTTTGTACAAGTTTCTTTTTTGTGTCTGAAAGGTTGCCAAATAGAAAGGAATCTGTCAGTCAGTCCTCTCATGGCAGAGTAAACGGGGGCAGTGACTCATTTTCATTCCTTTTTGGAGATGGACAAGATTGGTGGATAACAATGTTTCTCTCTGAACCAAATGAGTTAATGTTGGTCTCAACAGACCACAGGACTTGGTTCCAGGGATCGTGTCCTCAGTCTGCTTGTCTTCAGTGGACCAATTTGACGCAGTGTGTAGTGTAGGGTCTGAACAGTGACAGGCTAGTTTCTCTCGCTATTATGGCATGCAGCAAATGGAAATCATTTTGGTGATTCTAACCAAAATCACCAAACAAGAGAAGTTTGTTCTGATTTGAGAATTTTTTATTTTTTATTTTTTATTTAGAGTATGTAAACTTCTGGTTTCAACTATAAGTTACTAGAATGTTAATCTGTCCCTTTAGTCAATATTTATTGTGAGTCACCTCTGTATAAATAATGATTTGTCATGGTTCCTTTTGCTCATAAGGAAGCAAACCAGACTCTGTAGTGTTCACCCGGATTCTGTAAAGCCAGCTGTCTTCATCACTGTCTTTCTTTGTTCTACTGCAGCAGAAGAAAAGAAAGAATAACTCTAGCTCTCGTTACAAAGTTTAAGTAATGTGTGCCTTCAGGGCCTTCCTCTAGCTATGTTTTAATAGTGCACTTTTTCAAATTTCAGAAATTTAAGCTGTTCCAACCACATTAACAAGAAAAGGAAGTGAAGCTATTACTGCTGATCTAAATTGGCTTACACCACGCCAACAGGACTGTATATTTCTCATGTCTCAACAGGAGAATACAGCAGCAGATTCCTATTTTCACATTTACTTTGTTTAGTCCATCCTGAAGTCTTTTACAAGCAAATTGGGTACGGACTGCAGATTTATTCACAAACAAAACTCAGAAGACGATACGAACGGCTTGTGGCTCCACCTCTGATTACTTGGTTATCAGAGCTGGATAAGAAGATACATTATTGATTGATTTATCTGATAAAAAACTGCCTTATTATAAACTTATACAAGCCCATATATAACCTAACCTTTTTGCCAAAGATTGTTAAAACAGCAATTCAGGTCATTTAATAATTTCTTATTTTAAAAATTACTTCACATCTGCCCAGTCAGGTTTTGATTTCCTTGTTTGTTTTGATCAAAACAAACTTTAAACGTTGGTGAGATGGTCAGATATGCTCAGATCAAGACTAATTTTGGCAGATTAATCAAAGCAAGCAACGCTCTCAATGTGGGGTTCCTCAAGGCTCTGTTCTCGGGCCACTTTTATTTAACAGCTTCATGCTCCCTCTACCTCAAATTATCACAACATCTCATAATGTCTGTATGCTGATAATGCACAACTTTGGAGTTTAACGCCACTAACATTGTTATAATTTACTGCAGTTCATTTTGGTCATATCTTAAATATGGATTTAAAATTTGGATGCTTGCATTTTCTCATTCCTCTCTGAAAACATTTCTGGCATTAATGTTGTTTTCTTTAGTTCTTTAGTTTTCATTAAAATATTACCCTTATATATGAAATGACACTATTCACATAAACTTACATTACCGTGCCTGGTGTCAAATGCTCTTTGTAAATTCAGTTTTCTGTAAAGTTTTGTTTGAAAAGCAAGCTGACAAACACACATAGGATGGAGTTAGAATTACCTTTTTAAACTTATTCTGTTTGTTTGGTTCCTTTTATTTTGGTCCAAGAAAAAATAGCATATTTTTTAGTTTACCTGCCCTGTTTCTGTTTTGGTGACTGGTTGGTGGAGCTTTGTTTGTTAAATGAACTTTTTGGGAACCTCAGAACAGTGAGCCTGATAAAGACAAACCTGTGTTGGTCTGGGACATTTTTACCATGTAAAATGAAATCATATTTATGGCCACCTGATTCTTTTTTTTTTTTTTGTACTCAAAACCAGAAGCCTTATGAATATGAAGTCAGTAAACCTGAAGCATCAAAAGAGCTTCAATGAAGGAATATCACTTCCAAACTTCTCTTCCTAAAAGGACATGATGGAAGCAAAGGTACATCTGTTGAATACAGTCTTAACAGATTCTATTCATTTTGATATATAAACACATGTTTTCTTTAACGTTCAGCTGCAGTGTGCTTTTTTTCCCACTGGCTGAAAAAATATCTGGAAGTAAAACAGTAATGACGTTTACCCTCTGAATGCTGAGTTTCCTCCTTACGACCAGCAGATGACACTGTTACTCCATTTATCAGCAGCAGCCACACGTCCTTTTTTTTTTAATGGTCTGCCTTTGCTCTCTCTCTCTTTCAACATATCTGCTGTAAACATGCATTATCTGACTTTAAACTCCCACACGTTATGATTTTTAGAGAATAACTAAGCAATTCTCATCGTTGATGTTTATTATTTATATTAAGGCCCGTTTGATTTTGTACAGAAATGTTCAGTCTGCCAAGAGAGTGCTGTGATTCAGTAACAGTTGCTCAGATTGTACATTTTTAAGATGCATTCTGATGAAACCTGAAAACTCTGCAAATCTCTGCCAGAAAGCGTCAGGAAAAAAAACTCAAACAAAAGACGACCCGTATCCGTTTCTACATGGCAGCTCTTTCATTTTTCCCAGAGCGGAGCGTCCTTGGACTACACCACCGCATTGCAGCGAAGGTGTTGCGCTGCGAGAAATCTGTGCCGTTGTTTGGAAAAGAAAAGGTGAAAATGTCACTAATTGACCCCTGTGGTGGTGACTCCGCTGCAGATGTGTTGCACAAAAAAACCACACACACACAATTTAGGAAATAACCAGGTATGGTGAGTCACCGGCCGGCAAAGCTTGACTCAGAGGGAGACAGTGTGACACAGATGGGTGAGAGAAAAGAGAAACACAGGAGGAGGAGGAAGGAGAGGAAGACGGGGCGATGAGGGGGAGCGACGGTGGAAAACAGACGGGTAGATAGAAAGTGTCACCAAGGGGTGAGTTAAATGACATTAATGATGCTGCGTTGGTGTGAAGTGGCTGTGAATCTCAACAGTCTTCTTCTTGCTACTTGTTACCATGGTTGCTGCTGCTTCTGCTGACATCCCGATTGCAGATAATGAAGTCAGGTGCGTGTGTGTGTAAGAGGGGAGAAAATGCAGAAGATGGGACTTTGTAGACAGATAACTGAACCTTAACCCACCAAGCTGTTAAACAGTGACCTTACACACACGCATGCACACACCCATACATGTTTTCATGACTTGTGGGAACTATACATTGACTTCCATTAATGTTCTACAGTCTAACCCTTGGCCTCACCCTAACCCTAACTCTAACAATCATATACCTTACTCATAACCCTAAAAGATCGTTTCCCCTCGTGGGGACCAAGAAAATGTCCCCACAAGGAGCAGTGGTCCCCGTAACCCTACATTGTAGACAGAGATAGGTCCCCACGAGGATATAAAAACCTGGTTCTCACACACACATGATGTACAGCTGGTTTGTCCAGATTGCTTCCTGTTGTCCCACTCACCTAATCTATGTTTCTTGTTCTTGATGAAAAGCAAATGGGAACATTTGAAATTCTGCTGCAACACCAAATGCCTAGAACAAGCTTACATTCAAGAAAATAAAAAAAACAACAACCTTGCTGTCTTCATGTAGCGAAGTGATGCTCGACACTCATAAATGTTGACTAAACTTCTGAGGAACACACACACACTCCGCAGTTAAGCTTCAAATGCACCAGTACACAGTGGCCTGCAGAGGTAAATAGTAATAAGCAGAGCAGCGAATCGATGGCCGTATGAATTAATGTCAGTTACCCTGGCAACCAGCAGGCTGTGAAATAAGAAAGCAATGGATGAGGGGAAGGGAGGAGAGACGAAAGAGGGAACAGCTAGAGAACAGGACAAGAGAGAAATCAAGATATTTTCTAACTAAATAAGAGCAGAACACAGATTTTTGTGCTGCTGTGGATTTATCAAGCATAGTTTTTTTCTTTTGCTCTGCTGTAGCGTTGCTACCCTGCAGAAGTCATCTTTACAGGGTAACAGTACGTTAAAACAAAACCACATTTTAACTGGAGGTGAACAGAAAACTGCAACCAACCAACCATCTTCAATCCAAACAGCATTTCACCTGTTCAGCAACTGCTGCATGTTCACTCTGTGTATGAAATACACTCAGGTTGAGTCACTTCAGTCTGACAATCACATCAATTTACTTAAAAAAATAAAATAAAAAATCTGACTGTGGCCAAGGAGTGATTAGAGTAGCTTTATTTGCCTCGTTGCTCATTTAAATGTAGAACAAACAGAACTGAGATCAGATTCATTCCAGTTTCCAGTTATTACTGCAGCATGCTGCTGTTTGCAGTATTTACTCTTCTCTTATGTATTTCTATATTTGTTCTCTTGCTGTGCTGTTTGCTCTATAAATTCTGAGGCCTGTAGTTTTCTCTTACTGACTGAAGGACTTTAACGTCGCCCGTCTCTCTTGCCTTCATCTCAGGCCTTTAAAAGGATCCCATTGTACAATAAGAACATGTTCTGAGAAGAAAACATGTGGAAAATACCTAAATAAAGCTGCATTTTAAAAAAAGAAGTACATCAACTGCTCTGTTTGGCAGGAGTAAGAGCCAGAGTCAATATTAACTATGCAGCAGCAGCAGCACAGGGCGCTGACTCCCCAGTAGAGATGAGTAAAAAGCGTTTAAATGAATTCATCCTAAATTAGTGGCTTAATCTTTCACTGAGAAATGGGAGAACTTCAGCTGTTAGTTTGGGTGAATTTATTTAGCTTGGGAAAACAAATAATTGTTAAAAATCAGTGTTGCCATGGCTGCCAGCACCTTTAACAACACTAACAAATTACATAGCTGAGGCTTTGCCCCAAATGATTCCTATGACGATATATTAGGGTCACTTACAATTAGGAAAAAAAAAAAAATATCTCTCAAATGTTCTAGAAGAAAACTTTGAAATTTTCAACTTTTGAAACTCAGACTTTTACTTCTTGAAAATTTTTGAGATTGAGCTTGAAATTTCTGAGTTTTTTTTCTAGCAAATTTTAGACTTTTTAAACTTTCCTGTCCTTTCTAGAAAATCTCTGAGATTAATCTCAAATTTTCTGAGTGTTTTGGTGGAAATGTGCTCCTCTTTGTTCTAGCCACAATAGCCCCAATATGGTGTTGTAGATTCTTTACCATTTCATAAGATTTAGTCAGAAACGACTGACTTCCTGGATCCCTGGTGTAGAAATATGGCTTCAAAATGGGAAAGTGAATAAAAAAAAAAAAGCTTTCTTTAGTTTAAAGTCGTGTTGCTCTTTAAAAGTTAGGAAACTACTATAAGTTCTTGCCTACAATGCAAAAGCACAAAATCTTACCAAGTACAAATTTCTTACAGCATTTGAAATGAGACAAAACTAACTTAAAAGTAGCTTTTAGCAAGATATAGGAGCTTGTTTTGAGTAAATAATTCCTTAAAATTGGGAAAGAAGTACTAGCTCCATTGGCAGATTATTTCACTTATAACAAGATACTTTTTTTCATAATAAATAATCTTTTTCTTACCTTAGAGGTGAGACTGAAAGGCTCACCTCCGACCTTGAGCCTCTCAGTCTTTTTCCTGTGTTATTGTCTTCTCTCAGCCTCTGATTTCTGCTGACATTTTGGTAGTCTAAGAGAAAGAGACGTCCTCCTCAGGCTGTTGATTTGTGAGAAACCGTTTCTGTCACTGGAAATGTAAAATCAACACTCAAAACTACTTTATTGCTCCAAATCGCACAGAGAAAGCATAATATATCCATTACCTCTGCATGTTCTTTAATGAGTAAATGATTGGCTCTTTAGTTGAAACAGATCCTACTCCTCATTTAACTGGAAAAACGGGAAAAAATAAAATTAGTTTTCAACTTGGAGAATCGAGGACGAATTTGATGTAAATTAAGCAAAAAACTTGATCTATTGTAAGAAACAGAAGAAGTTACTTACATCTGTAAGCAGCATCTATAGTCGCTGAAACCAAAAAAGAAAACTTGACGTGCTTAAAGGAAACATTTTTGTGTTTCAGTTTCAGAGTTCAATTTTCTTTGATGTCATATCCAAATGAAATTAAAGGAAGCTTTCAGACAAGGACAGTCATTTTGACCTCGGTTACAATGTGCTTCATTTGCATTTGGTACTTCCACTTACACATGAAAAACTTTTTCCTAGCTAAATCAAATTTGTTCTTCAAAGCGCAGTGGTGGGCACTGCTGGCTAAAAGGTTCATTGTGTTAACCCTGAAGCGCTAATCATGAACATTAGGTCTGCTAACGCTAAAGCGCTACACTAACATGGTACAAGCTTATGCTAAAGTACTAAAGCGCAAATGTCTATTTAACTTATATCTGCCCTTGAAAGACAACAATCCATGAGCACCCATTTAATTTTAGCATTATGATTTAACTATTCTATAATGCCCATACGTAAACTAAAAAAAGACCAATTTTGTAATGTATGACCGGGAATTATAGAATAGTTAAATTATAAAGCTGTGCTTGGATTTAATGAGAGATGATATTTTCAGTATGCAAGACGTCTTCTTGTTTCCCAGTTTCTCTCAATTTAGTATCATCTATTGGTATTGTATTAATATTCATGCCATCCGTTGTTTTCTGTCCCTTTTTACGTCAATACAAGCAACAGGCATAGATGAATTCACCAAGTTGAGGTGTTAGCAAAGCAGATGTTCCACATCAATCATTTCTGGCACCAATAAAGAGGAGCTTGTCATGTGAAGAAATGTTTTTTTATTAGTTTCTTTCTCATTTACTACCATTCCTTTTAGCTGTATGAATTAAGAACCCCTATATTTTTGGTGTAAACCTTTTAACTATATCAGCCCCTTTTTTCTCCTAACAGAACCAAACCAAAGCAGATGTCTCTTCAGATGTCTTGACCCGCTGGCAGCTCTTCACCTTTATTTACGGTCCTGTGGTCCTCAGAGGTCTGCAGTATTGATTTGTCACATTGCATGCAGAGTGAATGCCGGAGACTGCGGTCGTACACAGGCCTGCCGGTCCATCAGAAAATCCCTGTGTTCAAATATAGTTCTGGACAGAATGGGCACCATTAATTACAATTATGCCGCTGGGCAAAATTCGGCTCCCTTCCTCTTCAGCATGCTGTGTGTTTAAGCCAACGGCAGCTGGTACATCACACACCCAGCTGTGTGTGTGTTCTCACACGTCTGCGTACTTTGGCTGTAAACCTAGTTGCCTCATTAACTCGCGTGGCGTCTTATTGGCTCAGGATGTAATGACTCGGGTGTGTGTGTCGGGGTTGTGAACGCAGGTCACGAGTGGTTTTTGTGGAGCTGTAAAATGTTTGTTATGACTTTTACACACACAAATGAATTTCATTTCACTGTCCCGTCCTGCACTATAAAGCACGGGGCGTTTGCACGCGTGTCCCACGGCTCTCTGAACCCGAGGTCCTGCTGCTGCCTCTTGCATGATCACCTCTAAATTATGCTGCCTCTGCAGCGTCCGTCCCCACGTTTGGACGCGGTGTTGGGACAAGGCCTTACATGGCGCAGACAAAAATGCACACATGTAAACAAACTGGAGTGTGGTCAGGCACATTAACACGATGGATGTCCTTCATGGTTGCTCCAGATGGGTCAGTTCCAGGCTTGTTTTTCACATTTTCTGTTTCTTCATGTAAAACCGGCTTGGAAGCTGCTGGAAGTATCAATAGAGAGCCAAATAGAGCATTAAAACTGCTTTCACACCCCATGAATTACAGCAAAATTCAGACAATGCAATAGACAAAGTAGTGTGTTTTTGATACATGGTATTCAATGGTTTTTGTATTAAAAATCTCTAGTGTGGGGTGCATTTGAATTCAGCGTCTCTGAATCAGTAAGTCCAGCTTTAGCAACTATTACACCTACAAGTCTACATCACAAAACCCATCTGTCCAGTAAGTGCTATCTGTACCATCAGCTCATTTGCATATGTGCTAAAAGAATTACTTTCTGGGAGGTGTTTTTATTTTTGCTTCTTTTTTCTTTTTGTATTTCATTCCAATTATAAAAATTGTTTGTGATTCAAAGAGAATAACAAGAAATAAAAGTAAAAACGGTTTAATTGCATTTCGCTACCTAGACTTTGACGGCTATCTTATGAAAAAAAAAAACAAAACATGTAAATGTTTGTGCCCCTGTACAATAATCAAACCTGAGAAAACATGGAGTAATAAATTAGTGCTTCTCATTTATACATGGGAGACAGTATGATGACACATTTAGTTAATCTCTTATAAGATGTGATTTTTATAAAAAAAAATAAAAGTGTTTTTGTAAAAGCGATGAGTCCACCAGAGGCGTAATGCCGTAAGTCAAATACACAATTTTCTACTGAATTTTAATCTTTGAACTGAATTATTACAATCATGATTCATTAAGAGAATTACATCATGGACTATGAAATAGGCCCTCTTATAACAAGTTGTATTCTAATTAGTATAAATACACTGTCAGTGATGGGAAGTAATGAAGTACAAGTACAATTTTCATGTATCTGTACTTTAAGTAGATTTAATCATGGATACTTTCTACTTTTACTCCACTATATTTTACAGTAAGTATCTGTACTTTCTACTTCACTACATTTCTACAAAACCGTCACGTTACTCGTTACATCCAAGTTGCATTGTGCTTTTTTTTTTCTTTTTTCGGTACAATGTGAGGTTCAGGGACTTAACGTGGTGCTGTAAAATCCAAGCAATAACGTGACTTACTAATTCTGTGTGTCTGTTGTCACCCAACAGACACACATGGTGGAATGTGGATATGGCGACATGTAAATTCGCCATATCTTATGGTGAATTTACATGGCAAGGAAGCTTAAAGAAAGGTGGACGTGATGTTAGCAAAGCTAGTTGTACAGAGACATTGCATCTGCGATTAAAAAAGTTGTCACTCATGCGCTGAATTATTGTGTGGAGGTGTTGACTGAGGTGTCGTACATATGGGACAACACTGTGACCAAAGTCTGCTGTGACGTGACGTGACATTCAGGAACGATCTGATTCTTCTGGACGGATGTTTACTAAGTCCTATAGGACTGAAGCCTCACTAGAGCCGTCGTACACATAAGTGTAGCCGCCTACATGGGCCCTACATGGCGGTGGCCCTACATGGGTCATGTACACCGCCCTACATGGCGGTGTACATGACCCATGTAGGGCCCATATAGGACCCATGTAGGCGGTGACCCTACATGGGCAAACCCATGTGAGGCCATCATGGAAACTGTGGACAAACCCATTTGGGTCCCATATGGTCTGCCCTCTTTTTTCCCATGTGGGGCCCACCTAGGTGTGCTGGCTGGGATGTTACATAGAATAAACACAATGAAAACATGCCTTATCTATGGCATTGTTCATTAAATGGCACATTTCTGATGTATTAAATACGATAGGTACACTTAATAACATTGTATCAGCGATTAGGTAATGCATTCAGCAATTACTTTTAATACTTAAGTATTTTTAAAAGCCAGTACTTTTTTACTTTTACTCAAGTAAAAATGTTAATGTGTTACTTTTACTTTTACTAGAGTACATTTTTGTCTGTGTATTTGTACTTTTACCTAAGCACATTGTTTGAGTACTTTCTCCACCACTGTACAATGTTTACACTTTGTTGATATACATTTTAAGAATGATGCGGAAGTGTTTCTTTTAGCACATGCACAAATGAGCTAACAGTACGGCTTGTGCTTCCGCAACAGATCGTGCTGTTACAATCACATGTAGGCTTCTCATCATCTACTCTAAGCAGCTTCCCTATCTCGATTGAGGAACGGTTGAATAAAATTTATTTTCTTGTCTCAACAACAACAACAACAACAGGATTTGCGAGACTCTTCATTAAAAATATAGATTTTTTTTGTCAAGTTTAATTAGTAAATTAAAGGCAGATTTGGGTGCTCCCAGGTTTACCTTTTGAGTAAGAGTTACTAGGTATTAGAGGTCAAGTTAGCAATGGCATTAAAAAAGCAAAAAGCACGGTCATTAAAAGATTCCATTTGAAGAATATTTAAGTTTTTATGTAAAAATTTACTCTTTAAAAAAAAAAAAGTCCAGTCTCCATGTGCATCAACGCCCTCTGCTGGTGGGCCAAATATATTTCATACTTTAGCTTTGGTTGAGGCCACACAAAATCAACGTAGGCGTCGCAAATGGCCTTTGGACTATCCTGGTTGAGAAGGACGAACATGTCTTGGTGGGTGTGCAGCTGTGTGTTTTATAATCTAACCCTGTTTTAAACTCTCCCTGACCTGTGTGTGTTGTGTTACTGATTGTTCTTTAATGTTCTCCAACAAACATCTGAGGTTTTACCAGAACAGAGCTGAGATCAAATTACACACAAACACACACTCGATTTGTGATTCCTCAACTGTGTTACTTTGTTACAGTAAAGAGTGCTGAGTACAAAGCACTTTTAGAAAAACTGCGTTGACATTTGTTATGTCAAAGTGATAAAATGGAGAAACACAATGTCAGAGCTTGCTTTGGTGAGGCCCGGTGTAACAGTCCTGAGTGCTGACCAGCAGTGTTGTGGTCAAGACCACCTAACCCGAGACCAAGACAAGAACAAGACCAGAGTGTATCGAGACTGAGACAAGGCCAAGACTTTTAGGGTCCGAGACCAAGTCAAGACCAAGACCCAGGGAAGTCGAGACCGAGTCAAGACCAAGACCAGCACCCTGCGAAACATGACACGATAAATATGAAATATGATCAAAGTTACTTCTCAAATTGATCTGAAAGATCTACATTCCCATAAAAACACCTAGATATGAAATACTTAAAGCTGAAATAAATTTAACCAATATTAACCAATACCATCTCTACAACCTGGGTGTTTGCCCATATCGCTCATTTCAGAAACCACCACTCTCTGCACCATTAACAATTGAGGCAATGCCCTGACGGTAAATAACTATGTTCAACTATGAACACGGACCAAGAAGCAACAAGCAAGAAGGAACCAAGCACAAGGCTCACCGTGACTGTTCTCTCCGTCTCTCCCGGTACATGAACCAGGTAGTCTGACGTCATGGCAGACATTACAGCTGCCACTTTGAACGAAAACAATCAAAGAGCAATGCGCATGCTCTGCGTGCTTTTTCGTTCTTGTGTTTTATTTATTTGCTAATTA